>QJNU01000231.1:0-105936 GCA_004154915.1 Monosporascus ibericus
CCCCCCCCCCCCCCCCCCCCCCCCCCCCCCCCCCCCCCCCCCCCCCCCCCCCCCCCCCCCCCCCCCCCCCCCCCCCCGCCCTCGCCACTTAGACTAAGCTTTCCGATAGCCTCTCTGCTCGGCACCGAGGACTCGGAAATCGAGCCACGACCCGGAGGGCTCCCAATTGAGAAAAGACATATAATAAGTCGACGCTCATGACGCCCGCATGCCTCCTGTGTAAATGAGAGGATAGTCTAAACATCCGTCCTTATATTGAGTGACAGGACCGAAGTGACCGCAAAATCATCAAGAGAGAGTGACAGAGAAGGAAGCGATCTAGATGCGCACTCCCCACAGCCTCCGTCACGGGATTACCCAGCCGCTGAGCCAACCACCTAACGTACAGGAAACCAAGATCCTCATATTGGTTGCACATCCCTCGTCCCCGTTTCGGCCTTAAGGGCCGGAACTGCTGACCAGGCAAAGCTCGTGACCCTCTTTGGGCACTTTGCCAGATGTTCACTACTGGTCAGAGGCGTTGTCTTACTGACCGCCACTGACATACCTGGGGAAACCATGATCGCGTCCTACGGAGGAGGGTTTCTCTGCGCGGCGCCGAAGATCGACCTCTTCGGTTTCGCTCGGTGCTGATGTGCCTCAGTGTTTCGAGACTAACGTCAGCCAGGTCCGGCGACCCGGACCGAAGCCTGCTTTCTGCTGGTTGGCTACTAGCTACAAGCCACCTCACAGGCCCCGTTAAACATGCGCCGAGGTGCTGATCGCCCCGAACTCTGTGCAACGACTAGTCTTCGTGCGATGACGAGTCCGTCACTCCAGCTCCGTAATTCCAGCTGAGCGCGTGAGGCGGATCCTCACCCGCATCGTACCATACGCCGCCCCACGACGGATGGTCCCGGCGCTCCGGTGCTGGGACGATGTTCTCACTCTAACATTGGTCTCAACCGCTTCCCTACCACGACTCCAACCCGGGAAATTATAAGCGAGCAGGCGATGTAAAACCAATCCTCAAGGAAGCAACCCGCCTCACGACCTGGCGGATGAATCTTAATGTTCGAAGACCAAGTACAGGAGAAAACGGACCAAAAACCAACAGCGGCAAATACGCGTACAACATGAGCCGCCTCCTATTTCCCACAGGCGCCTAGATCCTCACAGTTTGTTACCAACCTACCTAACTACCTACCTACCAATCTATCAAGTCCGCACGACATAACATGAATAGCAACAACGCCAACAGCGAACGACGGGTTCGACAGCAGCATCAACACAACAGGTGCGGCCGCGGTGGTACCGGGGACGCGCAGCAGCGCGGACGGGTCTCGTGTATTCCTAGCGACGACGACGATGAGACAAGGAACATAGACCACCCCTGCGAGTTTCCGTTTCACTTCGATTCGAGATGTGAAGACGCATGCGTGACTTGAATAGAAATCCGTAAAATTAAGGACGCTGAGATGGGGGCCGCGCGGGGTGGATGCCATGCGTGACAATAACCGTGCCTCACAGGAAGCTACGGAAGTAGTAGGTGGGATGAGGGGGATGAGGGGGCTGAGGGGTGAAACGGGGGAGACGGAACGGCGGGGGGAGGGACGTCCTTCTGGGTGCGAGGCTGCGGCTTAGCGCTGCCTTACTTTTCCTCACCGCTCCCGCGCGCAGCCTTAAGTGAGTAGAGTCGGTTGGTTTTCGAACCGGATTCTTTGGTTACTAGTGGACTGCCTACGCCGCAACGCCGCAGCTGGTTGGGGAAGCCGTTGCACCAAAGTGCCGCGCGTTTTGGAACATTCTATGGCCACAAGGTCATATATGTACAGGGGCTGCGATAAGAACGTGGCAGGCAACGACACTATGTTGGTACTGCGTGCATTTTGCGCATGGGAGATTGGAAGGGCCCGTTTCCCTTTTTAGGCCCGCGCTACATGGGTCAGGCAGGCAGATAGGTAGGTATCTAATGAATACGGAGAGATCTGGGACAAAGTTGCTGTACACCTACGCTTACGGAAATAGAACCACCAACACGAGGATGGGCCCCATTGAAAATCTTGCCAAAAATTCGGGCCAGCCTTTAAACATACCCAGAACCATTGCGAACCGACTGACTCATTCCAACACGACACCAACTGCATATAATCCAAATTGCCATGCCCATTCTCACTTAGGAGAAAAACCCCCCTTTTAATATATGAATTCTCCTGGCCTCCCATTTACGGCGGCGCGGCATTGCCAGCCATGTAGGCGCTGAAGGCTCTCTGAAATTACGCGTTAGCCTCCAGCCTCCAGCCTCCAGCCTCCTAGCCGCCTCCGCTCTGTGCTCTGTACTGGATAGGGAACTTACCGGGTTCCTCGTCTGGAGGAAGATGGTGCCAGGGCCCGTGAACTTGCAGACCAAGCCCTCGCCGCTGGCGAAGTTGGCGAAGATGCCGCCGCTCGCAACGCGCTCCATGATGTACTTGGTATTCCAGGCGACCAGGTGGCCGTTGTCGACGATGTACTTTTCGCCGTCGGCGAGGTCCTTGCGGATGATGGCGCCGAAGCTGGTGATCCACATGAGGCCGACGCCGCTGATCTTGTTGACCCAGAGGCCTTCGCCGCTGAACATGGCCTTGCCGAGGCCCTGGCGCTTGTAGTCGCGGATGACGCCCTGGGTGCTGGCGACGTAGGCGTCCTTGCCGACGCTCCAGGCCTCGTTGCCCGTGAGCCGGACCGTCGTGATGTCGCCGAGCATGCTGGGCGCCAGCAGCAGCTCGCCGGGCCCGATGAAGGTTGAGTGACCGATGTCGCCGCCCGAGATGACCCGCTTCACGCTGAACCTATACTCGCCCTTCAGCGTGACCGTCGGGCTCATGGCGATCAACACCCCGGGCTTAGCATCCAGGGGGCAGCCCATGGCCAGCTGGAAAGTGATGATGCTGTTGCAATCCCGGTGGCTGATACGGTAAGCGCCACCGTTAAAGGTCCCCACGTCGTCTACGGTGGCGGCCGCGCCCTGAAACTGACCCGGGGCCGGCGCTCCGGCGTGCATATTTACGGCCGAGGTACTGGTGGAGCCGGCCCGAGAGTGGGACTGCTCGGATGGAGGCTGGGTTTTCTCCTGGGGAAACCCTTCCGGGGCATTCGGAGCTGCTTCAGAGTATGGTGGTGCACTGACCGGTGTTGAAGAGGCCCCGGGCGGCGTGATAGCGCCACCACTGTTTCGTAGTGGTAGATTGAGTTGATGCTGTGATTGCTGTGCCTGCGGCGGAGGTGGATATGACACGGGCGTCCCGGTTTGAGGTGGTGGAGATACATCCTGCTGTGGAGGTGGCGGATAACTCTGTTGGCGAGGCCCTTGATTGCTTATTTGCGACTGAAGAGGGGGCGGATAATTCTGCTGAGGAGGAGAGGGATAGCTCTGCTGGGGAGGAGTTGGATACTGCTGAGCCTGGGGGGGCGCGTGGCTCGGGGTTCCCGGCGGTGGCGGGTAGAATCCGGTCCGGTTTGCGGGAGGGGACGTGGGAGGAGGAGGATAGCTCTGTTGCGGGCCTGTGTCTGCCATCAGTTACCGTCGTCTCAAGCGCAAACGTCTGAGTTCGTACCTGCGGACCCGTTTGAGTTGGGAGGTGCTATTCATCGTCAGTTCTTGCCGTCTACAAGTCCGGGTGTAGCTGGGTGAGGCTTAGCTACTATGCAAGCTACTCTACTTACGCGGATAATACTGGCCCGACATGATGAGTTAAATGGTCCGTGGACCTCCACTAGGGCGTGTGATCGTTATGAGCTACGATAGCTGAAGCTTCGAGGGGTCGCGATATCGCTATATCAGCACCAGACCACAGCAGTCCTTCCTCTGTGGGGAGGTTTGGAAATGGTGGTGGATGGTTAGAACGGGGAAATATTCCTCGAGCTGAAAGCCCCGCACTATCTTCCTTTGCTTGGCGAAGGGGTCAATTCCTCTCGTGTCTCCAAGGTGGGTGCATGCAGAGCTCCGTCTAAACGATTGTCCAGACGTATCTATGTGATAGCAGAGGGGACATATTGACAATGAAAATAGAACAAAAATAATATCAACTTCTTTCTCCCTTGGACGGCAAGCTATGGAAGAGAAGAACTTAAGAGGAGCAGGTTCCACCCCCCCACGGTGGGAGAGTGACCGTTTTTCAGACCTGAACATGCATCTTCCCGCAGCAGCGCTGTCCAGGGTCTGGCCGGGGGGCTGTGCTAAATTCAGCTCATCGCAGCCTGTCTAACGTTCGATATTGGCTGATTCGTCCAATCAGAGAGAGAAAAAACAATTGGGACTGTTCTACGCGCCGTGTGGAGTTGAAGTTGCCAAGCCCCATGTCCCCTACCGGGCGGCAAAGCTGGCGCTTGGAGGACATAGCAGCTTATTGGCTGCTTGGGTATTCCAGTGTGGATATCAGCAGGGTTGCCCGCTATGCTCCCCGGCTAATCGAATATAGCTAGTAGTGCTGCAGCGATTTGGGGTTTCTCCCTAGCATCTACGTAGGTCGGCCCAGCCTTCCGGGCAAGGTGGCTACTATATAAACGTAGTACTGGCTCGTATACATACATCGATGCGGATCAAAATAGACAGTTTGATCAAGGAAGGCACCGAATCACATATTGCTCTTTCTTATTATATCTCTTCATGCCCGCATGCCATATTGCTCAATAAAGGCGCAGCATCAACCCGAAACAGCCGAAGGAGCTACAGGTTCTGTATATTGACCCTTTGCCCGCATCCGTCTGTAATCTTCCTGGACGACCGGCTCATACCTAGGGGGGTTTGCTTCATCCGTGCATGCGGGCAAGCACTCTATGAGCGCCGTCGGATCCGGTGCTACAAAATATGGTATTGAATACCTCGACTTTGCCATCGACTCTCTGTTAGCTGACCCGCCGTCGCGGATAGGGGGAAGTGTGACCCGATGCATCGTCGACTTCAAATAGTCTATTAGGGTCAGCACTTCTACTCAAGGAAATCCGCTTGGGCTGAGAACGCGCACTATTGCTCCACCTCATTAACAGATCACCCACATTCATGATCAGCGCGTTCTTCATCGGCGTGGCGCCGAGGAAACTGCCCGGGTTCTTCGGGTCCTCGACCTGTAGCCCGCCGGTTTCGTCCTGGAACAACATGGTAATGCTGCCCCAATCTGAGTGAGCCGGCATTCGCGCCACGACATTGCTCGACAACTTTTCTCCTTCGACTGGCGGGTAATGTAGGAGCCGAAGCTGGTTGCTCTCACCGCTGTGGTAATTCAGGAAGAAATCCTCGGCTTCCAGCCCGACGCCGAGGGCCAGGGCTCGCAACAGCTCTTTTGCGGTTTCAAAGCATGTCCAGTAGAACTGCGTCATGAAGCTCCGGAACCCCGGTAAGACATCCTCAGGCAGCCAGACATTCGGCTGGAGTTCGAAGTCCTCACTACCGATCTCGTAGCTCTCCTAGTCGCGTCAGTGAGTAGTCAAATTTAGACTTTTCCAGAGCTCCGTCGAAACCAACCTTGACATCTGCTATCTCTCGGTTATTTGCCTCTGTTGCTTCATCGCCTTCCTTCATGATGTCCTGGGCTACTTTCTCTAGGCCAGGCCAGGAATACCCTCGGTGCACGTTGGGTCCTTTTACATCAATTAGCAATTGGACTACCTACACCTCTAGTTTGTCAATCAGAGAAAGACGAACCCGGCGGATGAGGTGCTAGCATCTTTGTTTCTCGTGGCAGAGCGAAAAGCCCCCTCGAGAAGCGAAAAGCCTCCTCAAGCACGTTGTTCGCTATTCCGTGGTTGACAATGTAGACGAAACCTACTCGACGACAAGCGTTAGTCAGCTGCTGCGCTATGCGCCTCCGGTCGTCACCCGACCCATGCGACCAAGCCTCGAAGTCCACGACTGGAATCGTAGCATCCTCAACTACCATGGTTACAGCGCGGGATCTTGTCCTTTTTGGTGCAAGCAGGAGATTACCTAGGTTGCGGGTAGAGCACAAAGCGGGAGCGAAGCTCATGACCTACCCCGCCATGCAGATAAGGAACCTCTTTAAACCAAATCGCCACACTCCGACACATGGAGGTTGCGTAGGCATGTAACACATGCAAACACCGATTATTTCAAGCTTTTGTCAGGGTAGACGACAGCCTATCCTTGGCTAGCTTTATATTATGGCGGTTTATCGTCCCTGGAGCCTGGAGCCTGGAGCCTGGAGCCGTGAGTTGAAGACTTCCCTGCTTTCCAGAGAAGAAGTATTCAAGCAGACTTATGGCCTGGAATGCGAAGAAAACTCTCAAGGCAAGCAAGTGCCCTTCAGAGTTGCGACAGAAAGAAACAATATCAGGAAGACCGCTATACAATCTCAACACCTAATTAGGCCCTCCAAATACCCTTCCACTTTGCCATGCTTCCTTTTTGCAATGCTGCAGAGTAGCTCTTAATCTTCGGCCTAGACATTACCAAAGCCGCTATGGCTGTGACGAACGCCAGCGGCACCGAAACTGCGAAGTACAACCTCACAGTATGGTTACTGATTGTGCTTATATCATCTGTCATGGAGAAAGCCCCGGCTATCAGGCTGAAAGGGATAAAGAAGGTTGCAAGCCATGTAAGGCGGCCGATGTTGTAGTTATCTTCCAGGGCTCGACGCGAGTCCGCGATCGACATGACGGCAGTAATGACGGAAGTGACATGATTAATGCGGCTCTGGTATTCCTCCAAGTGCCGGAGGACGAGCCTAAAATCGTCCTCGTAGTTACCGATCGAGCCCAGGCCCGAGGCTTTTGCACTCTGGTCGCCGCCCGGGCACGTCGTCGACTGCGAAGCGCTAGGAGACGAATTCGTTGTTGAAGTATCTATGATCGAGGTTGTCGCGTTGTTCCCAGCGGCCAATTGCTGGATGGTATGGTTCTCAGGATGCGTCCCATTCATGACGCGGGGGCGAGAAGTCTCCCTATAACACGGGAAGTGAAAGACACGTTCCAATATCTCGCTGACCATCTCCCGGTAAAGGGGAATAAACCGCCTCCACATATGTAGCTTCTCGTCGCTGACGTGGTGGCCGGGCGCAACGAACTGCCGGGGGTTCACGATTTCCAAGTCCACCTGGTTGAGGCGTGTCTTGATATAATCCGACATCGTGAGCCACTCGGAGCAGATTAGATGCAAGAGCGCCTGCATCGGTACGTGCGCGCTCGACACGTGCTCTTTCAGCGAGGCCGGGAAAACTGCCAATTGCTGCGCCCAATAGATGAAGTCTTCGTAAAAGCTGTTATTATTGTACGGGTCCCTCTGCTTCGAGGCGTTCTTCTGGTTCTCGCTTTGCGGAGGGAGTTTGGGCTCAAATTGGGGTGTTTGGTGCAAAATGCGACGGCCTCGCCATAAGGGAAGTCCGGCTCTGACCGTTGGATCTAGGAACAATACGCCTACGGCTCGCAAGTCAGTCAAGCCTGGTTCTGTTTTGCAATGGATTTTACCTGTGAATACTCACCCACACGAGGCTCAGACCCTGATTGCTCTTCCTGCAGCCAAAAGGTGGCTCTAGATCTTGTCAGTCCCACAACGGCCCCTGGCTCGTCCCACCAGGCCTTGTTACTGTGGTCATCGTCCGGCCGTCTCAGAACGTTGAATTGCTGGGCTTCACTTCCTGCCTCCTTGAATTTGTCTCTTGTTTCGAAATATCTTGCCGTCACGTACCGAAGTTGGGTCCAGTTCTTGGGCCGTCCTGCTGCACCTACGTATGGAGGGTCTCGCCATCTATCAAGGACATTATACCAAGCGTAGTCGACTATATGAGACCTAAAAACATCTGGTTCGATCTTGACTAGAGGGTTAAGCGTTAGCGCCCACTTTAATACCTAGAATGTTGGAGGCGTGGGCCGAGCACACCAGTACGACGGTAAAGGGGGAATAGGACTAGGTGGTTAACACACGTTTCTGGCCTAGAACCTCGATAACGTCCCTTGAAAGGTCTTCGACGACGTAAAGTCTTAATCGAACGTCATCCCCGGCTATACTCCTATCCAATTCCTTACGCAGGTCCGCGGCAGACTGGATGGGCCCTGTTTTCTTCACCTCGTTGGCGCAGTAGTCTAGGACGGTGACCTCGGTCTTCTCTGCCCGCCTTTTACGGTCCTTCTCTGCCTCTTCGCTTTTTTCGCCGCTTGATCTTTCCGGTTTCAAATCCTTCCACCTTTGTGGATGAGTGCCAATCTGCATGAAATCCGCGAGTAATCTTAGGTGGATCCATCCCTGCTGCGAGAGTTGCCTCACATAGGCGAGGTATGGTCGATTTTCCCTGAGTAAATGTCTCGTGAGCCAAAATGCCGGCTCTAGATGGTGAGGCTCGCGTACGTATTTATATTCCATTGTTCTGCCAGAGCCACGTACACGTCGTCCCTGTAGGCATCTCCAAACTCGTCATAACGTTTGTTCCGCAACTCTGGATTGAACCAAGGGTCTTCCTCCTCGGCAAGCCAGGATAATCCTGCGCCCATTGTCACATCTGAACGAAAGATGATGTGCTAATTAGATAGCAACGTTCACCCTCAACTGGGGCCTGATGCCCTCATTTTGTAGTTCCCGAGGCGACCCATTTTATGGGCTAGCTGGCATGCAATGACCTCCCGTTCAGGCAAATATGCATAAATAGCGTGCGACTGAGACGTTGAATAGCAACACAAAATGAGCAATGGAAAGGCAGTCTCTCGATAGTCAGCAGCCACGGGCGCACGTCGGACGAATCATATGGTGACTAGGCAAGACAAGCCAGATATGATAGGCGTAGCCAGGCGCAGCCTACAGGATACTTTATAAACATATGCTGGGATCGGCCAAAGCAGCAGCCCAATCGGGCGACCGCGTCGCTGAAGCGAGATGCAATATTATGCGGCTGATGATTTCTGCGGTCCCAGCCTGCTTTGCCTAATCTTTCTCGCAAGTTCTGATATGGATAGACATCTCGTAAAAGAACTATCGGCTTTCTGATATGGCTCGACACCACAGACGCTGCTTTCAGGTATGTTGGACCATGAATCTTCAGATTTATGTTGTTGATACTTTTGAAGAACGGATCAGATAAAATCTAGCAGATAAAATTCTTGGCGCTTGGCTTTCGGATGCCACTCTAATCTCATTAGAAGGCCTGCGTGGTAGGTACCAGATAGGCTATGGGTTGAATGTCAGGGCTATGGGTTGAATGTCAGGGTTATGGGTTGGGTGTCAGGGCTATGGGTTGGATGTCAGGTAACGGGCCGGCCCGGTCTTGTTGCGGGGGAGAATGGCCAGGGTTTTCTTCTCTGCATTCAATTAAGTACGAACATCCGGAAACTCCATGTACGACGTTGCTTGAGAGTCAGAACGCAAGTTCTGAAAGTAACGTAAAAGGACTCGATTATCCCTAGCATAAGACAGGACGCGGGCTTGCTATTGATAACCGACGGGATGCTCCCTTATACCATGTTTATCGAGTCCGGCGGTTCCTTCGCCTGTCGCTGGGTTTGACACCGATTTGAGCCCTCCGAGTCACTCTGCAAGCGCCAAGACGATGGAATAGCGAACCTTCCGAGGTGTCACTCGACCCACCTCTATCCGTTCAATTTCGAGGGTCTCTACTGTCGTTGTCTCGGCCGCTGCAGCGCCACAACTGCCTTGGCAACTATCTGAGGGTAGCCCGACTCTTCGCCCTTTTTCTGGATAAAGTTGCGGTAATTGACGACGTGGTTCTCAACACGTGCGGTTACATCGTGCTGTATGGGTGGAGGTGGTCTGTAATATGTCCAGACCGTGGGAAAGAGGCATATCTTGACT
This sequence comes from Monosporascus ibericus, assembly GCA_004154915.1. NCBI lineage: Eukaryota > Fungi > Ascomycota > Sordariomycetes > Xylariales > Monosporascus > Monosporascus ibericus. The sequence continues at coordinate 9,776 of QJNU01000231.1, forward strand.
CGACCTCCATCCGCTTCCTGGCTGGCGCCGGCCGAAGCGAGCGGACCACCTATACGATTCGCCGCACTTCCACTATATCCGTGTCGCTTCATGGTCTGCTGGCTGAACGGCGTTCCCGGTGTACAGAGCTCCAGCCTGTAGTGCTTCTCATCGAGAAGTAGCTGCGTCTTGAGACGCATTGCTTCGGCGAAGACTGGTTGGAATGATATTTCCGCGAGGGTGTTCCGGGAACATCTCTAATTGGTTCGTCTCCTCGTTCAGCACATTAGACTGGAGTACCAGTGCAAGAAGTGTGGCTAGAGCGCTGGCCATCTCCTTTGACTCTTGTAGAGCACCTCCTTGGCGAACTTGGGCTCGCTCATCCACGCTTCGTGCCCCAGAATGTCCATGCTTCGTAGAGCATCGGGGCCATCTGTGTGACTATCAGCATATCCTTACAGTGATGAAGGTTGAATCTTTCGATTACCTTGGATCCAAACATATCTCCTGTACTTATCCAAGAGGTCCTGCAGAGGTGTCCCAACCTGGAAGAGGTCGAGAAACGGATCTTCGAACACGACGGAGCAGACGTATGCGGACGCAAGAGATCGCAAGATCTCCTATCTCTCGAGCTGTCGAACTTCTGCAAACTTCCTCAAGATCTCCGGCTCGGAGATCTCTCTGCCACCAATCAAGTTCTTAAGTGCACTAAGCTCACCAGCATCCATGATCCGTCCCATAAGCCGCTGGAACTCAGTCTTCCAGTCTGAGCCACCGCCCGCGAGGTCTAACGCGGCAGGGGGATTCTTCAAGGTCAAGCATGCCTTGCCGATCTGGTCGTCGAGCCAGGCGAAGCTCTGCCAAATATGGTCGAATTCGAGACCGAAAGAATGTGCCCCTACCTGGGTGGCGTGACTCCTCAGTCTTCGCAGATCCTCAATGGTCTTGAGAGCTGCGCTTTCGGAGTGGGAGGTCTCTTGGAGGTCCTTATATCGCCTATCTAGCTCCTCGTGTTGCCCTCGAAGATCGCCATACTCATCAAGGCCTTGGTTTCCGTCGCCTTGCGTTCCCTGAGTGCCATTACCAGGCTGCGACGATCTTTCAAGCTCCTTGTACCTCCTTTGGAGGTCCTCATACTTCTCTTGCAGCTCGACATGTTCATTACCGAGAGTAACGCCCAATTCTGTCTGTGTCCCCTGAGCACGGTTCTGGTGTGGAGGTGTCTCTAATACAGTGGCAGTCGACCCATCGACGGACTGGTTTCTTCCCGTAGCCCCAGTTCCATTATGCTCAATTGGAGGAAGCGCCTTCTCCAGAGCATGCGGCTCCGTGAAGGCAGACTGCACAGGTGTGGCTCGCTCATCAATGGGGCTTTGCCAGGGCCCGGGAGTAGAGCTACTACCTGATGACCAGATATCCCAGTCTGACCTGGTTTCAGCATGCTTCTGCCGTTTTACCGCAGGATCTTCATCCATCTCGTCCTGTGCTCCAGTGTAAGTTTGATGGAAGTGAACCGGATACTATGGCGTTAAGCGCTCGAATGACCGTTTCCCGGAACTTACATTTTCAGTTGGAGTCTCAAGCGACTGGATATCTCTCTGAGCAGCCTTCCTCCGCGATACTCCTTCGACAGCGCTTAGCAGGGAAGTGTGCAAATTTCGAGCTTGGAACGATGACTCTTGGAAGCCGGAGGATTGTGCGGTGTCTATTCCCAGCTGCCGATCTCGGGATAAAGGATACGGGATGCGATTCTTGGCCTGGTCAATTTTCATCCTCCGCTCGAGCGAGAGACCCGGAAGACAGGGCGTCCCCTGCTTCAGGAAGTTGGCATGTTCCACGTGACCCATGCCGTATGCCTTCCGCAGTCTATGCATCCTAAGCTTGATCGATCGCTGGAGCCCTAGATCCTTCCCCGTCGTCCGCTTCATATGGCCCGTAAAAGCCGTGTCGAACTTGACGTTGCGGGTTATGCAGTAATCAAGGAACGCGAGAAGCTCGGTTTCCATATCCTCATCCCAGACGCCTCTGCGCGTGGCCTTTTTGCCTTGGGTCATCTTTCTGGTAATGCTAACCCTGTCCACGATGATACCTCCGGTTTGAGGTTGAGTTGGATTCTTTTCTGAGCTAGGTCAATGGTAAATATAGGCTGGTAACGTGCGGATTATAGTGAAGTCTTGGACGCATCGTAGAATAGTCATAGAAAATATACGCGCATATGGTGCAAACACCCTGACGTGCTTCTATTCGCCAGGCCCGTCCTACTCCGCGTTGCTGCCTGGAAGTCTTTGGGCCGGATATCTGCATGTTCCCGTCCATGTCTTGGCCGTGAACATGGATTATGATATATAGGAGCAAAAGAAACCTGATGGTAGCTTGTTCTTGTTTCTGCTTTGTCATCCCGATACCACATATTTCAAGTGGTCCCTACATAGTGGACCGTATGTAGGGAAAGCACCAAGGCTAGGGTCAGTCAATGATGGCTTCAAAAGGCAGCCGGCAGCATCCCTTTAATGGAGCACACCATGGTGTAAAGACCCATGAATAGTCAACAGTGAACCACTCACCCAAGGTTCTGACTCAAATGATGTACTTGTTTAATCCCAACTTTGCTTAATCACGGTCATGGAAGTGATTATTGACTATGAACCTCATCTCCTGATCCATGGGACCGTGGGGGCACTGTCTGTGTGTCCTTCTACTATGCACTGGAATATGTATAAGACATATCCCAAGGTCGTCTACTAGTGGTTGGACTTTCTAATCCTCTACTTCATACAACGCACACCCCAATTGCACATCACTGGAGGAAAATGCATAAGCGCAAGGCGGACCAGGCTTTTGGAGTTGAAGATGATGTTGGCGTCCGACTTCGAAAGGCGTCTCCGAAAGATATTCCAGAGGCGATCTTAAACGAGATGCACCATGCACCGCGATCAGGGCGGCTCACCATATCAGTCGACTTTGGCACGAAGTTTTCCGCTATTTCCTACGTCACCATTAACCCAGACGAAGCAGCCGAGAACATTGGGCTAGACAGGATACGAAGCATCGACAACTGGCCAGACGACCGAAATATGGACAGAGGAAGCCACATGAAGCAGCAAGTGCTGTCGGAGGTCATGTATCCCTTGGACCCGAAGTTCCGCGACGCAGCAGACCTGCAAACACGGGACAGAGATGGCTCTCCGTTTGATATTGGCGGCCTACCGGACACCATACCGGACAGCGACGAGGACGCCGACGTTACGTTGTTCGGGACGGACGTTGACTCCTTCTGGTGGGGATACAGCGTCCATGAGGCCTGGTCCAAACCTAGCACTCACTTCAAGCCAGCAAATAAGGCGCTGGGGCGTTTCGAGCTGTTATTCGATGATAGACCAACCACCGAGACGGTACGGCGCGAACTCGCGTCCACTCTAACTTCGTTGAAGGTCAGAAAGGTTGTACGTAATCATGTCGAGATAGTTGCTGACTATCTCACGTGTTTGCTGTGGCATGTCAAGAGTGAGCTGCGGCGGCAGGGTCTCTATAACGGCTACCAGGTGGAGATGGTCCTGTGTGTGCCGGCAATCTGGAGTCAGAAAGCTTGTCGGGATATGCAGGTGGCCCAAACTGCCGCCATGAGGATGGCGGATTTCAAGGGGCTCGACCTAGAGACGGACGCCACCGAGGATTTCTTCATTGTCAGTGAGCCAGAAGCAGCTGCAGCGTACGTACTGGAGCTCAACCAAACTATCAAGGCGAGCGTTACCCGGTGTTAGGAAATGCGTCCAATGCTGGCCCATAGGTCTAGCCGCACGATACGTTTGTTCTCCTGGACGCGGGTAAGTTCGCTTGGAAGATGGAGCAAGCAGCTTCCTAACCGCACTTAGGGGGTGGGACGGTGGACACCAATACCTATACCGTCAGTCGGACGACGCCCTTGAGATTAACCAAGGAGATTGTCCAGCTCAGTGGTAAGCAACATTATGAAATTGAAGACGTGTTCACATCGTGACTGTTCGCAGGTGACCTCTGCGGCTCCAGCTACCTCAACGAGGCATTCAGAGGCCTGCTACGCGAGAAGTTAGAGGAGGAGAGATATCTCGAGCGGGGGCAAGTGGTCCTCGACGGAATCGTCGAGAACAACTTGATCAGCGAGTTCGAATATAAAACCAAGCGGCACTACGACATCTACGACAGGCAGAGACTTCCGGAGTCATTCTACTGCGGTGGTGTGCAGGACAACCGCGAGAAGGGCTTCCTCGGAGGTTGCGTATACATCCGGTTGTACGTTATCCCCCAGGTTCGGCCAGGTCCCACCAGCTGATGGGGGCCGCGTAGCGGAGAGATGAGGGCGATATTCCACAAGCGCCTGCAGCGCATCGTGGCGCTCATGGAGCAGCAGATCATGGGTGCGGCTTCTGAAGACGTGCGGGTCGATGTAGGCCCATATCGCAACCTGATATGTAGGGAGAATGCTCACGTATGGTCCAGAAAGTTGTGGTCATCGGCGGCTTCGCCGGCTCGCCATCTCTCCAGAAAGAGCTGGCACGCCGGCTGAAAGAGCTTTCCACGAAATTCGCTCTCGATATCGAATTGATTGTCCGAGGCAATAGGTAAGCGTTGCCTACGCCTAGGCGCCTGTACCGCGGCTGACTGGCGTAGAGCGACCGCGGTGGCTTCTGGTGCTGTTTTGAGACCGTTGAACAAAGGAGGGCCCCGACGCTTCCCGCGCTCCAGTTACGGAATACAACGCAGAGAAGAGCATGGTACTTTCGGGGGCACGCAATAACCAAAAAGAAGAGATATGACAAGGTCGATAGCATTGCAGTAGGTGGTTCCGAAAGTAATTGCTTACACCGGTTGCCCTGGTCCATGAGCACTGCTACTTCCCCTCAAGAGCATGCTCGGGATGTTCTCAGACCCCTGAAGCACGTTCTGCATTACCTAGCGATCTGCTAGACTGCCTAGGTAGGGTAGATAGTTGACGGTAAATGCCATAGTGGTTTGAAACGATCGACTGGCTCCTCAAGAAGGTACGTTTACCAGCTGAGCTCCTATAACCCAACCACCGTGGGCTAACTTGTTTTTCTAAGGGGACGGAGATCCCGCCTGTATGGATATGTGAGCCTTTCGTGTGCAGTCACAAATTTCCAGAGCATGGAGGTCCCGCCAGACTCCTATGTGAAGAGATACTGTATGTCTCTGATGGCGCTGCGGAGTCGCACTACACTGTCGCGAACAACATGAAGAAAGGTACAGTAACTTCTTCGAGCACCTCCCCATCGGTCTAACAGCTCCGGGGTGTAGGCGCTCAGAGAGTCGGCAGGATCGTAGTCGATTTCACTTTCCTCCGAGACCAAGGTCTGATCCAGCCCATCTACAACCGCATCCCGGAGGGCAGGAATAAGGGCATGAGGGTCGGTAAGCCGCACTACCAGGTGGACTATACCATGGTGATCGAAGTTGTGGATAGGGATTTGCGCTGTCAGTTATACGCTCCAGATCCCCTAGCCCTCACGTACGGAGCTAATAGGTGTGCTACTACCCAGGTCATGCGATTTACGGCGGCGAGATTGTGAAGAAATGCAAGATCAACGTCGCCCGCCGCTTTCTCCCCTGGGGTCAAATAGCTGCGTACAAGCAACGTCGGATCATCGTTTCTTTTAGTGACGACCAGCTCATGTTCCCCGACCAGCTGGGTGGGGTTACTCACGCTCTTCGAAAGGGGTCGCTGGACCTGGAGACACCTGCAAAGACAGAACTTAGCTAGTTTACATAAAATAGTATCGTTTCAGGATCCTGCAATCACTATAGTCAAGTTCATCCTTCAAGCGCGAGCCTTCCATCATTCTCTGCTTTCCGCGAAATGTCTTTTGTGACTGACTAAGGAAGGGTTCGTACATGATGGAATATCCTGCGTTCGCCAACACACGTCTAAGCAGAGGCGACAGTGATGAAGAGATGTAATAGGTCGGCTTTTGGGATTTCAGGGGTAATGGTGGTGTTTCGTCGCTTTCCTCATGTATAAACACTCACGACAGAGAGAAGACGACCTCGTGACGTCTGTTTCCCTTTCGCAGTGGCCCAAAAACTGCTGGGTAAACATGTTCTGTCCCATTCAGCTGCCTCTCGCTCACCTTAGCAATCTTATAGATCATGTGTCTTAGCAAGCGAAGGAAATCGGCTCAAACTGTCCGAAATACGGATAATCGCAAAGTGGAGGTCCCGAAATTGATACACGCACGGTGACGGGCCGAACGCAACGATACGGGAGGCCAGAACAGAACCGCAACCCAAGGAGCGTCCAACTTCCAGAGTGGGCTAAGACATGAGGGCACTGCAATCCATGAGATACTGAACCTTTGAGGAGACGACTTTTGCAAGTGGCAACATGGCCACGCCCTGTTTGTACAGTTCCCCGATTCACATTCCACTGCATCGGATTAATGTTGATTTTACCGGTGTCATGTATTGTGGGAGATCTTCCCGGGGAAGCCTCGCGTCTGCAGGGGGAGGAATTGACTTCATGTCCAGCTATGATTGGCTTTCGATTCCTCGCCCCTCCAACCTCTTATGTCTCATATCGAGTCTGAAATCCTGGACAGAATGATCTAGTCCTGTTGCGATGGCGAGAACGCCATGCCCACGTTGCCACTTATAAAGGCCCCTGTAAATAGCTGAATGTATCCATCAATATGGACTACACTTGCCGAGTTGACAATCCAATTAGCATGATAAAATCAGCGCAACACATCTTTCGATATGTGTCGTCTGAACTTATAGAATTCACAAACCGGCACCATACATATGTCAGGTGTCCGTTCGTGCCCCTGAATTGAATATGATATACCTTGGTGGCCTGATGGACAAAGTGACGATAGGGTCCATGAGATGCCTCATATTTAGTCATAAGGTAGATGTAAATTAAGTATGGGCGTCCAGGTGACACACTGGGCGCGGGTAAAAGTCTTCACAGTCTTTAGCTTTGGCTAGCATCGATTACCTGGTACATGATATGTATATGCCTGCGTCGCCAATCGAGTTGAATGGGGAAACTGCACTCGATTTGGGGGGATGGATGGATGTGGTTTGGGAATTTGGAGATTTGCCGGAGACGCCCGACTGCGGCGGGTCCGTAGACCATCGAGCTAGTACATATGGAGTACAGATAGATCCTTAATGAAAGTTCAAATATGTACACGTAGGATGGAAAGCTTCTCGCGCATTTTGACCCCTTTTCCTTACTTACCCATCATGTCGCGTGGCTGCGATGACCTCAGGGATGAAAAATCGATTAGGACTGCTGGTCAGGGTAAAGTAGCGCAGGTGCTGCTGAATCTGGATTGCCTATGAGCATAGGGGAAAATATACATATGCCCAGACATGATGGGAGATGCTATAAAGCCTCTTCAAATACACTTTCACATCTTTAGGTGTATCTCAGTCTCGGGCTCGCAGCTACTGCGCAATTTTTATCCTTTTAGTATCGGAAAGCCTCGTGTTTTCAATGTCCCGATGCAAGGGGCAATAGATGCGAGATATGCTGGGGTTGATAAACACGGATAGGTGCATATCTACCTAGTTACATACGTTTAGGGTTGGTATATGCGCGTATGACGACCAAGTTAATGTCGATAGTTTGATTGTTTACCCGTCCAATGTATTGCTAGAGTGGACCATAACAGAGAGTACGAGCCACGGCGATATGTCCTATATCGCGCATTCGGCTCCAGACTTCAGCCACGATTCCCCAGCGATTTGACAAGAATTCTTAATCGCCCATCGCCTCCTTCAGTGCCTCACTCTTCCGCGGCGTGAGCTGCAGACCTTTATTTAGAACGATTCATGCATTTCGTCCTATCCTACTCCAAGGGGGGCCGGACTGACAGGCCGAGACTGTGGTTGAATCGGGTCTACACCGGCTTGGCTGCTTGCCCACTTGACCACTACTGGCGTTAGTCCCCCCACTAGCAGCCCCCTAAGACCTCAATTGCGGCCAGTGCACGGGCTTGTACCTGCTTCTGCTGGGTACCTCCACTTAGGCCGCCTTGAATTCCCTCTCATTCACCGCACAGGCAGAGACGGTTTCGATTAGTGCTGGGTCGGCTGATGTTTCTCTCTCTTCTCTCTCTTCGGACGACAGACAACATTGAAACTCTAGAACACGTGCACTCTCCCGTACAGCACTTGGTATAGCTACTTATTTACTTCAGTGTTTACTTGATAGAGAAACCTTAAAAGTCACTAAGCGCACTGGCCCGCTCTTAGGTACCTCCACGTAGGTGGGTCAGGCATTTGGATATTGTACAATAGGAGGCACCCATATACATGCTACCACTAGAACCGTATGAAGTACGAAGTCTGTATGGTATGTAGTAGCCTTAGCCTACTCCAGCCTGGCGTCTGTTGTGTCTGGGGTGGTCTCTGCGCAGCCTTCACCCGACTTTTCTCCCTTTCCGTGCTTCGACCTTCGCCTGCTGCTTTGGACCTTCATTTCGTTTCAATCTCCCCGGTCAGGCAAATCAATTCAGGAGCTCCCTTTCCTCGTCCTCGCTCTCACTGTCAAGCCTTTCCGCGATTAATCCATCTCAGTAGAGTTTGGTCTCATCCAGCTTTACTCTGTTTGGGTCTTTTGTCGTTGTCAATTCTAAACAAAAGAACTCCGGGAGATGAAGAGCAGTCATTTAAGCTGAGCGACCGAGTATCTTGGATACTCCTTTCCATAGTGTGTCCCTGGGTAGGAGCAGCGAAGCCAGACGAAAACGGGACGAGTCGCCCTGTGCACCCTCAGCCCTCAGGCAGCCACTATCATCTCTCACGACCTTGTCGTCGTGACCCCTTCTACATTGTGTTCCCCGGGCGAAACAACGCCGACACGAGGTCGGCGTCAAGTAGCATTCACAACCGAGAATCAACCATTGATTCATTTATCTTGATACAATGGCTTCCTCTTCGTCAAATGTTGTCGGTGTCCATTACCGGGTTGGCAAGAAGATTGGCGAGGGATCCTTTGGCGTCATCTTCGAGGGCACCAATCTCTTAAACAATCAGCAAGTTGCAATCAAATTCGTAAGTGAACTGCTTGAAGCTCTCCTTGGATTTTATCTTTACCTCTGTATTGTTCGAATGTCGCTCGAGACACGGCACTTCGTAGCCATAATGTCATGTCGATCTGGACAGTAACTGATGCCTTCCTATTTCCAGGAGCCTCGAAAGAGCGATGCACCCCAACTACGGGATGAATATCGGACATACAAAATCCTTGTCGGCTGTCGTGAGTTGCCTGGTCCCAGACTGCGAGATCTTGTGAACTAACCTCCGGGTCCGGCTGGCAGCTGGTATACCTAATGTTTATTACTTCGGTCAAGAAGGTCTACACAACATCCTAGTCATTGACCTGCTAGGGCCGTCGCTGGAGGACCTTTTCGACCACTGCAACCGACGGTTCTCCATTAAGACAGTTGTGATGGTCGCCAAGCAGATGGTCGGTTTTTATTCTTTTCGTCTTCCCCGGTGACGGCATAACTAACTACTGCTACTCCAGCTTTCACGCGTGCAAACCATCCACGAGAAGAACCTCATCTACCGAGACATCAAGCCCGACAACTTCCTGATTGGTCGCCCCGGCACCAAGGCCGCGAACGTAATACATGTTGTCGATTTTGGTATGGCCAAGCAATACCGAGATCCCAAGTCGAAGCAACACATCCCTTACCGCGAGCGGAAATCTCTTTCCGGAACCGCTCGTTACATGAGCATAAACACTCATCTAGGACGGGAACAATCTCGACGCGATGACCTTGAGGCGCTTGGCCATGTTTTCATGTACTTCCTACGGGGGGGGCTTCCGTGGCAAGGATTGAAGGCGGCAACGAACAAGCAAAAGTACGAGAAGATCGGCGAAAAGAAACAGACGACTCAGATCAAGGACCTCTGCGAGGGGTTCCCCGAGGAGTTCAGCAAGTACTTGACCTATGTGAGGAACCTTGGTTTCGAGGATACGCCTGACTACGACTACTTGCGGGAACTTTTCACCCAGGCTTTGAAGAACACGGGGGAGGTGGAAGATGGCGAATACGACTGGATGAAGGTTAACAAGGACTCCGGAAAGGGCTGGGACGGAATGCACAAGCATGGTTATCATAATCCCAACGCTAGACCAGGTCCCTCGCAGATGGAACTCCACGGCCACCCTCGCGCCGGTGCCAGCACACCTCGCCTAACCCACGACCGTTTAAACGCCGCGCAGCCCCCACCTCCGTCTCCAGCGAAGGCGACGGACAAGCGCCGGCCAAACGGCCCCGGCGCCACGGCGGCCCAACGTGGCAGCGCGGTGGGGGGTCTCCGAGACATGGCTACGCCGACGGCCTCGACCCAGGCTCAATTCCAGAATAGCAATCAGAACCTACCGCCGAGAATGACACCGCAGACGACCGCGGGCGCTCAAACAGCGCCCAATGGCGCAAGGGCGACGGAGCCTGAACCTACCGGCTTCCAGAAGTTCCTGAAGGTCTTATGTTGTGGTAAGTTTTGCAGGTCTACCATCCAGCTTATCCAAATCATTGACACAGTACAGGTTAAACGTAACGGATGTTTCCTAGCGGTTCCCAATAGACTGGTAGTCAGTTCAATTCATCACGGCACCGTCTAATTGGTCTTTCATTATATTTTCTAGTGAACATCTTCCCATAGCGTCCGCAATGCTGCGCCTCGCTTGCCGTGGGACACCCGCGGTCAATTTACACGCACTCTAGCGAGCGAACGATATCGAGCCGCAAGCCCTACTAATGCCCCTAGCAAACGGAGCGTACGTTGTTCCGTCTACGGAAGCATAGGAATTGCTGGCAGCATAACTACACCCCGCTTCATGACGATGCCCGTAATCGGGATTCGGTTATATCTACCCACCTCTCCTACATCAACCATTTTGACACCATGGGATCTGTACTCGGCGTAAATCGGAAAACGAACGAATGATGGTTTCATTCACGACTCTCCCTTCGGATGAAATAGACACAAGTTGTTAATTAGTAAAGCACAGCGAATGCGGCAGCAGCGGCAGCAACGGCGCTGGTGGAATTCTTTTGAGCATTTGGGATCGGACTTCCATTTTACTTGTCCCCCTTTCCCCGTAGCAAACACTGTTCTTAATGACGATTCAGCAAGAGGAGGACTGTGGCCTGGCTGTTGTCTAGGCGGGCAGTAGTTTTCGGGGTAGTGACATAGTGGTTGTGGATGTGGATGTGCAATCGATGGGGAGACAAATCTGGCATACAGATGGCGAGAGCATTGGGTTCTGCGTTGATAGACAGGGGAGTAATGGACAAAAACATTTTTAGTAAGATTGATATGAAAATTGCGCTGTGACTGATATCTTGTACTCTGCGTGACTTGCCCATGTTGTGTCACTGACGCTTCGACGATTCAGGCCTGCCAACATCATATTACTATCTATTGCCACTTGATAGGGCTCTCCCAGCATACACGCCTTGTGAAGAGGTTTCTCGTATAATAGTCTTTGGGATGCCGAAAATTTAATTCTACGCTTCTCCCCTCCGGACCGATCTCATGGTGCCGACAAGATAGCTAAGACGGAAGACGCAGCCTATGGGACCCCCCACAGACAAGGAGCAGTTCGTAGATATTTGCGCCTTTGTCGCCATGTGGTAGGTAAGTAGTATATCAGTACAAATAAGCCGAAACAATGCCTCTCTCAACTCCGTTTGCTTGCTTGGTCAGCATTTTATCACTCATACATGCCACGGGAAGCTCCGTCCCCACAGACAAACCACGGGATATGACAGTCAACATGACTCTTTTTTTCCCCTCCGCGGGTTGCCTGTCCTACTACGCACACCAACGCGGCTGCGCACCACCGGCTCACTTCCCCCGACTATGTAAGTTTTTGCTTGATGAAGAACGACCGCAGGTGGGATAGCTGCCAGGCGCAGGTGACGGCGAGCACGACGAGCTGTATGGCCATCCACCGCACGACGCGCGAGTTGGTCGATTCGGACTGGTCTCTGAACTCGGCTTCTCGCTCCTTTTTTTTTTGGTCGAGGTTAGTCGTCGGCAGCGTAGGTAGTACTCGATCGAAACAAGGCCAACAGGGAAAAGGGGCAGATAGGGAAAGAGACTGAGAGGGAGAACGGGGAATAGGAGTTGAGACAAGCGAAAAAGAAAAGACGTACCCGCTGGAAGACCTGCTCGCGGCGAATGTCCTGCAGCCTCGCGTTGAGGTCGCGCATGCGCTGGACGAGGTCCTCCATCTTGGACTTGTCAGTGCTCTCGATCTCGCTCGTCTCGCCGATGGCCAGGTCCAGCTGCAGCCGGATGCCGCCGTTGGGGCTCAGCACGCTCAGCCAGTTCTGGCGCCCGCTGTTGCTCGACGGCGTGAAGCAGATGCGGTGTTCGCCCGCGTCGGCCGCGCTGAAGGTGAAGCGCCCCGAGGCGCTGCCCTTCTGCGACACCACCCGGTGGTCGTTGTCGAAGATTTCCTGTGTTTAGCAGTCGTCGTTAATGTTTCCATCCCATCCCAACAGACCAGCCGTCTATTCGGCCTGGAGCAGAGAGCACGAGAAGGCAAGGGGAGAGGGAGGGAGAGGGGAACGTACGTCGACGGAGATGTAGATGCTGATGCCGTCGTGCTTGGCCCACGCACGCATATTGTCGTCCCACTCCTGGCCTTCGTAGTGGCCGACCACCAGGGTTCCCTTGGGCAGGTCCTCGAAGAAGCATTTCGGCTGGGTGCCGTCGATGAAGAAGTAGAGCGCCTGAGCGACGGTGCCCAGGGACAGCAGGGGGAGAATGGCCCTCATTGCCGATCAGAAAGTGTATCGTATATCTTCGATTCGATTCGAACGGTCGTCGTCGGGGCAAGACAGACAGAGGTGGATTGGGGTATATCTGCTGGCTGGTAGCTAGCTGTCTGTCCCCGAATTCTCAGACCAGGAGCACGTCTAGCGATGGTACTTCGTAGGGAATTTAACGTTAGAAGTTCCACAGGCCGAATCGAAGCTGCCACGTTCAAAAATCGGTCCTGCCAAGGGGGGTGTACGATTGCCTACGGTAAGGTAGCCCAGTTACATCGGTACGTACCTCGACACTCCACAGCATTGGGTAGGGGCATGCATGTGCCACCGTGACGCTGCAGCTCAAAGGCGATAACGATAAGATAAATATCTGTCACGTGCCACACTTTCATTCTTAGGTATCGAGTTGTCCGGAGATACGGCCAAGGGACAGTGGATCTCTTCTTAAGGTTAAGCGGTCATGGAGTAGAAGAAGCTGCGATTGCCCCCCAAAAAATGACCTTCCTCAATTAAGCGATACCAGATTCCATCAAGACACGCGTCAACGAGGTCCTTTTCAGATTTTGCTGTCAGGAGGACACTTTTGAATCCGTGGTGCTAAACCTATTTACGCGTCCACGTATCTAAGATCCCGCTTTGAATACGGATCCGATACCCCTCGCCAGGTCGACCTTGCGACCGGGTGGCTCTAATCCACCATCCCCGTCAGAGTGACTCTTCGTCTACCGTAACTTACACACTCAGTCAAAATGGCGTCCGTCGACGTCCGCGATGTCCTCAACCTCCCCGCCGAAGGGAGTACTCCTCGACCTACGAAGAAGCAGAAGACAGCCGGACCTCGACCAAATCTAAAAGGGTTGGCCCGAGAGGTACAGAATCTAGGAGGGGACAATCCTATTGCCATCGTTCCGGAGATATCTACTTTCAAGAAGCGACGGTTTGGGAGCCGGAAACCAGCAGCACGATGGGAAATGACACCGTTTCGCAACTCAGCCCGGGAGGATGGGTCCTTGCAGTTGCGTCACTGGAGGAAACGAACTGAACATCAGTCGAGAGGGCCACAGCAACAAGACGGAGAAGGAGCCGATAATGGGCCAGAGCCGGAAAAGACATCTCCGGAGCTTGAAGACTCCATGTTTGCCAAGTTCAATGTGAAAGTCGACATACCCGAGTACAGCGACGATCAGTATAAGTACAACCTGACAAGTAACGAATGGACCAAGGAAGAGACCGACTATCTGTTCGACCTGGCTAGGGAGTTCGATCTGCGTTGGCCGCTCATATGGGACCGATACGATTACAAGCCGAGCCTACCTGAGGGCACGTCAAACGGGGACGCAGACGCTACGGACCCCAACACTGCCATAGTCCCGGCCTCGAGGGTCCGCAGTATGGAGGAGATGAAAGCCCGCTATTACGAGGTGGCGGCCAAGATGATGGCCATTCAGAAACCCGTGCAGTATATGACCCCGGTAGAGTTCAACTTACACGAGACGATGGCCAATTTCAACCCCGCCTCTGAGACGCAGCGCAAGAAGTTCGCCGAGGATTTCATGAGCCGCTCCAAGGAGGAAGCTCGCGAGGAGGAATCCCTACTCATCGAGGTTCGCCGTATTCTTGCACGCACCGAGAAGCTCAACCAGGAACGCCGTGAGCTTTACAACCGCCTCGATTACCCACACACCGATCAGGATATCAGCGCCTTCAAGTCGAGTGCTGGTCTGCAGACTCTATTGCAGAATCTCATGAGCCAGGATAAGTCTAAGAAGCGCAAGTCGATTATGGAGAGCAACGGAACAAACACCCCGGCGGCCGGCCAGCAACCGGCACAACCAGCCTCCACTCCAGCCTCGGAATCGCGCCGGGAGAGCATGGCCACTCCCACTACGGCTGCTCACCGGGACTCCGTCGGCAATAGCGAGCGGCCCGAAAAGCCGGCAAAGAAGGGCGCACAGCAACCCGAGCGCAAACAGCTGAGCGAAGCGGACAGACAATTGTATGGTGTCTCGTACCACGACCGTCTCGGTTCTGGCCCGACTTTCCGCTATGAACGGATTAATAAGATTCTTACAACAAAGTCGCATGCCCAACACCAAAGGATAACAAACACTCTGGCGGAGCTAGACGTTCCTAGTCGGCTGAACATGCCTACGAGGGCGGTTGTCGAAGAGATGGAGAAACTACTCAACTCCATTGGCATCCTCCTCGACATGCGTAAGATGAATGATAAGGTCGAGGCCGAGATCAAGCTCGAGCGCGCCAAGAAGGCCGAGCGGGAGAAACACCTGGCACCCCCTGAACCCTCTAATGCAGCCGATACCAACGGGGGGCCTTCGGAAGAGGTTAAGGCTGATGACGAGGGCGAGAAACCAGAAAGCGCCGTCAACGGCACCGATGGTACCACGTCTTCCGATGCCAAGGCAGACTCTCAGGCGGATGGACAGCAGCCCCAGGCCAACGGCGAAGGCCAGGACGATAATGCCTCGGCTATGGAAGTCGACGGCTCCCAGAAGAATGCCGAGGTCAAGCAGGAGGCGACGGATGATAAAAGCGAACGTCCCGTGAGCAGGCAAAAGAGGAGTGCTAGCGTCTTGAGCTCTGTTAGTGACAAGAGCGCCAAGAGGCAAAAGAAGTAAGCTCAGAGGCCTGCTCGGTTTGCTCGGACCAGTTACAGTCAAATCCTAATAGGACAAACCTGAGACTTATGATCAATGCTATCCCTGCTTCGCCAGCTGCCCTTTCGACACATCCACTCCAAACGGCTACAGCGTACGCAATCTGACTCCTCTTCCTATTTTGCTCTATTCTTAAAGCTCGGGCATCGAGTTTGAGAGTGCCTTGAAATTTTTTGGGCAATGTGAACAACTTCGGAACTGTATCTCAATTGCGTAGGGATGGGCCTTCGTCTCTGCTGACCCGTTCACTACCGATTATCAACTCTAGGCTTCTAAGCAATCATATTATCATTGCTGGTAATCGTATTCCGTGGCCTCACGCCTCCGCTATTCGCATAAAATGACTTCTCGGACGTTTATGAAGGGAAAGCCCCAGGCCTAGATGTTCAAGGTGACTCGCAGTCTCCGGTTATATGGGAATCGACCGCTTTCCTTGTGCATGGCAGAAATTGAATGGCGTTGCTCGCGAATGATCCTCTGGGTGCATTCATGGAATTCCTACAAACTATACGTCCAAGTGTCCTAATTCATAGGATTGCCCCATAAGAAATACGAATCTCGCCTCCCGTCGTCGATTTGAGACCCGAAAGCGTGTCGACTGATATGTGAAGGTGCCTCTTGAGTCTCATTGTTGCTGGACATATCCGGCCCCGCAGTCAAGAAGCCATCCCCCCCAGGACAAATGTGACACAGCTTAGCTTAATATTCGAATGGGCTCAGAGGAATGTTAGCCACGATGATGTATGCACCGTCTCGACTTCTACGTTTTTCATGACCAGCATAATATTCATCAAAGGCGACAGGCACCACTACCTCAGAGGAGCTCAACCCGTGCCCGAAACTCCGCCCCGTAGCTCCCATACCTCTCCCCAACTCACCGCAGATACACCAGGACCGCCTCCGTAGCCCCGACGCTGACCGTGGCCTCGCCGGCCGCGCTCACGGGGACCTCCTCGAACACATCCCCGCCCGCCGGGATGCACGTCCCGTCCGCGAACGTCCGGCCCCCGAAAATCGGCGCCTGTCCGCGGTCTTGGCGCGCCAGGGCGCCCGCCGCCGTCAGCCGCTTCGCGCGCACCACTGCCTTTCCCGCCGGAAGGCCCCGCAGCACGAAAGGCTGCGCATTCCGGGACCCGGACTCGTAGTAGTCCGAGTTGAAGAGCAGCAGGCGCAACAGAGCGCCAGACGTGTCGAACGATGCGTACGCGGCGTACGCCCCGTTCCCATCGTCGAGCGCCGTCATCGTGCCCGCCTGCGCTAGGAAGGCCGTCGCCGCCGTGGCGCCGTAGTATGGCGCGCCCATGGAGTATCTGGTTTGGCGGGGCATATGGTGAGCGGGGAGATGACGTGGGTGGAATTAGTGGTACGGGATTAGGCAGGGCAACGGCATAGGGGTTAAGGGTATGCCGTGGAGAGAGACTCACCTCCCCCAGAAGCAGTACTGGCAGTTGCCCACGGTGCCGTGGTGGAAGTAGATCCGCGAGATGCCCGTGTACACCGCCCGGAGCACGTAGTCCATGGTCCAGAGCGCCGCGCCGAATGTGGGCGATACATCCGCTGCCCCGCCTCCGGATACTGTTTCCGTCCGTTAGCCCGTTTTCCAAGTGACATAGCCGCCCAACTATAGAACCACTATCCGTCTTCGCCTCATCATCCTCCACGATTCACCTCTGCGTCCCTTTCCTCCCTTCCCGATGTCAACGGGTCGACCAATTTCAACTCAACCCCCAGCTAGACTCACCGGAATTCGTCTCGCCCAGGACGTACGGCTTGCCCTCCCTCAGGACGGCGGCGACGTCGGCCTCGAACCGCGACCGCACGTTGGCGCTGGTGCCGGCGTGGCTCAGGAGCCCGCGCACGGAGCCCCCCGGGTAGTTGTGGTGCGCGTAGGTGCGCACCTGCGCCTTGACGCTCGCGTTCTGCTTCGCGATGAGCTGCGCCGCGCCCCATTTCGGCGGGCTGTCGTTCCAGTTGCCCGCCTGCATCAGCGGCATTTCATCGCTGCCGATCGCGCGCCCCACCGCCAGGTGCCACTCGTTCTGCGACGCCGCGTCGAGGTCCGGCGACCACCCGTTCCGCGCTATGGGCTGCACAGGCGCGCGGTCGTAGTCTGTAGGGGGGTTTTGTTGTCAGCTTTCGGTCTATTTTGTCTCGGCCTCCACACTATCCTAGTCCCTTCTAGTCGTTATGAGGGGCTTGGAAAGAAAGAGGCCTATATGGGGTATGAACGGGTACTGCACGCACATTCGGGTTCGTTACCCAGCTCAATAGCGAGAAGCCGGTCCCCGACCTCGGCTACGGCCCTCTTGGCGGCCTCGATAGTGTTGCTGAGCTACATCGCGGTCTAGAGTTAGTAACTATCACGCCCACATGTTCCTCGACGGCATCCGACGTCGTCTCCAGAACTATGAGCCATCAAATGAACCGAGGAAACACCGAATATTCCAGAAAAAGCTCGGGGAAGGAAACAAGGAAGCTCCCCCCGGAGGTTCATACCTGGTTCCTTCCCCGGTTGAGCCCGACCACGACGCTGCCGCCGTACTGGCCGGCGAGCGTCAGGAAGCGTGGGCCGTACGTGAGGCTCATGGGCGCATCGCGCGGGTCCGCGACGCTGTAGGTGACGTAGGCGGACGACGCGGCGTCGTACAGCGCACGATCCTGCGTCGTCCCGCCTATGCGGATCGGCGGCCACGCGCCCGTCAGGTCGCGCCAATTGGCCAGGCACTGCTGCGTCGCCGTCACGTTCGTGAAGTACGAAGGGAAAGCGAAGAACTCGAAGCTGTGTGCTCGCCCCGGGGCGGGTGGGGAAGGTTAGTGCGCGCGCAGTCGCGGAGACGGGGACCTGGATGGATCAATGGGAGAGGGAGTGGAGGAGGAGGCCCCGACTCACGATATTCCCACGGGTGCCGGGTCCACGGGCGAGTACTTGTATCCGCCCGACCCCGATTGGCTCGGGATCGTGAAAGTTACCGCGGCCGCGGCCGCGGTCATCAAAAGTGTGGCCCAGGCAGTACGCATTTCCATTTTGTCTCTTACACGCAGGAATCTTCACGGCAACGACTGGGAGCAGGACGTGCCTTGATTATATTCTACGGTGTCCCATACCCCTTGTAGCCTATACAAGCTCCAACAGCTACCGGCGGCCTGGCTTTTGAATAGCCGAGTGCTACGCTGCTTAAAGTCATGCCATAATTAAGGAGCCCCTGTCCTGCTACGATTCATTGCCGTGTCTCCGTAGTCTCTCCCAACGTATTCGAACCTGTATGGCAGCCAGTCCTAGCTGGGTCGTGCTTGTTTCATCGAGCGTCCGGGTCAGAATGGATATAGGCCGAACATCTTAGAATTAAACTCAGTTCGGCGTCATTTGTTGGACTTCCACGTCGTTAACACTCGAAGGCCGCAGACTGAGTCAGGTGCGCAGCATTCCCTGCTAAGCCAATGGTATTTCGGGGTCAAGTCCCGGCTAAACCGGAAGAGCCCAACGAAGCAACAATAGACGCGGTCCAGGCCCTCCACCCTACGTGAAAATGATCGGTTGGTACGCTTTTACCTCTGTGGCTTCGTAGTGTGCTGCATCCCATGTTTCTCCCGTTCCGTCGTTGCATTTCTTAAGATGACATCACCTCAGCTCCGCTCAACGCCACATCTATACCAACTGTCGCCTACACCAGTGGTCCTGTCGGTTGTCCAGCACGACAGTCTTTCTGGCACGTTTTCTATGCCTCGCGGATCTACGCATTCCACTGAGCTACCCAGCTGTCCTTCCTGACCAGCCGTGAAACCTCAGTCCTTCTTTTCCCTCCTGTCACCATCGTCCCCTTAAGATCCCGCACCCCAGAACACTTTCAACGACCTGCCTTTCCGCCTTTGCGCTAGAATAGATATCAGTAGAGTCGGTAGCACGACAGCGGTAACACACGCAACCGTCACTCCCACATTAACGCCCGAGCTTAGACCACTCTGGGCCTGAACCATGGGCGCGTTCGTGTCATTACCCGGTCGTGGGGGGCCTTTCCACGCCGGATCTCGACGGTCTCGGGCCGACGTATGCAGAGGCCATCCGTATGACTGGTGGAGGCGATGAAGACTAGCCGGGGCGCGGACGCGTTAATCTGGGGCGAGCGTAGCGGAGGAGCCTCCTAGGCGTTTGCCCCAACCTACCGGCGAAGCCAACGCCGAGTGCACCACTATGGAGAAGCGCAATCGAACGGTCTCGGTCAGGGCCGCGATGTGTGCTAGCCGGTTGCGCAAGGCCGTCATCGACGCGCCGGGGGCCGATATCGCTTGCCGCGGCTTAGAAGCCGATGTGGACCGCCCTGTGATCCGCGCCGTCGCGGAGGACGAATATCGCCACGCTATTGAGGAGGCACGGCAGCTCTTGCACAGAGTTAGGGGCTGATAACGCACGATGTTAGTGACGGTTGGGGGAATCGTTATGCAGGGTTACGTTGGTCGAGCGGAAGCTGATGTGGGAGGAAAAGAGAAAAAGGAGACCCCTCCATTCGTTCTTTCGGATATGCGCCAGTTCCAGTTCAAAGGTGGGTCGCATTTACATCTCAGCTCAGGGATGACGCCGTCCCGCACTCATTTCGTCCGCTGTGAATGAATGTTCTGGATGTACCTTTTCATATACCTTGCGCTCCGGGGGCGGCGGTTCGGAGACCAGTTGCCGGAGTCATGAACAGATATGTCAGTAAGGAGGAGGCGCCCGCCCTGACGCAGATATTTTCCGGGGTCCAAAACGTGATCGAGCGGAGCGCACTGAGGAAGAGCGGGAGCTTCGGATGCACCCCACAACATCTCGAAGGCGGACAGGCTCGACAGGATAGAAGTGCGGTTGGGCGGTCGGGGGAAGCTTGAGAAGCAGCCAGCGCAGGACAAAGCGGAACTCGTGTCCAGCCCAAACAGACCTCGAAACTTGTTCGACCAAACAGGAAGCTTGGCCTGCCGAGCAACAGCTGCTGCAGGCCGAGCTGGCACAAGTGAGGCAAGCGCACGCCGCCGAACTAGAAGATAAACGGAACGTATTCGACCAACAGAAGGAAGCACGGTTTACTGCACGGCGGCGGCGATTCCATGCCCAGCTGGCACAAGAGAGAGCTGAGCGCATGGCCGCGGGGCTACGTATTTACTAGCTTCAGCTCAAGTCCCAAAATTACTTTTCAATAATCGTACAATGGCAGGAGCCATACCTAGAACGGGCAGGTTAGGAATCAGTGGCCCATAGCAGTGCATCGTCCTGCCTCACATTGCTGACCTCGCAACGGAGAGTCAAGCCCGCGGCAGTCGTCGCTGGGAAGATTGAAGAGGGCGCAAGGCATTCTCCCCTTCGTCCTGCTTTGCCGAGCCCGCCTACTGCACGTAATGGGCACAACTGCCACCGCAGTATGCCTCCAACTGGACGTCGGAAGCGGGAAGGTTGTTGTTGGCCACAAGCCGTTCCTCTTCGATCAGATCTTCGACGAGCGGGTGGGCCGGATGGACCAACAGGATATACACTAGGGGCTGCAAATGCTCGGCCTCTGCGACGACGGCAACCCCGCAACAGAAGCTGGGGGCTTTATTCCAACAAGGAATTCACCGCTGGGCAGTGCGTGCACGGCGCGTCGGGAAGCGCTAAAACTCATACGATAAAGTGTGTCATCGACGCCGTCATCTCGGTGATGCTCGATATGACGGACACCAGCGAGTGCAGCGACACAAAGTCTGGACGACAGGTGGGCGGAAAGGCCAAGATTGAGCTCACCGCGGCCCAAGTATATCTGGGTAGTTTGGAAGGTCTGCTGCCGGGGGGCCGGTGAAAGCAGAACCGGCTACAAGGTGACTCTTCCCAGAAGCCGAGGAGAGCGTCTTCTGGCCAGTGGCCTTTCAATGGATAAAACCCCCGCGGTCCAAGCGGCCAAGAGGCGCAAAGAGACCCGGAAACTGCTCGAGTAGGCCTCAGGAAAGCGCAAAACATCCCATACGGGCACCAACTAAAGCAGTCCTCGCAGTCACGCGCTATATACGCTACGTCGCGGCCGCTTCACGGTCGTTCTTGCGACTTGGGTGGTAACGGACACGCCGATCAGGCTGGCACGGTCGACGGCCTGTCCGAAGAGAAGAAGTCCAAGATCCACCAAGAGGCGACCGCTATCAATACCGAACTTTCGAGGTTCACTACAGCTATCCACACTCTCATGGAGAAAAAGAACGGAAACGCAAGGGCGTACATTACTTGGAGAGTGGAGGCGCTTAGGGGTGAGTACCTGGGAATCGCTGTGGGACTGTCACCTTAGGGGGTGGTTGGCAGCTTGTCAGTGCTCTGTACTATCGCTCTAAAAAAGGGCGTTTTGAAACAAGGCTGTCAGTACGATGGAACTCGACGCCAAGGTGGCGCGACCCTTGAAGAATGGAAAGTAGGCCGTCGGTTTCAAACGTTGGCTACCTTACGTACCTGGTCGGCTGTGGACGTGACGTTGTACCATTTCCCCTACATATGGGGGCTGGCCTTGGAAGAATAGGAGGTTGTTCTGGTACGTGGAAGAATTGCAGCTAGCGTCGGCAACGGAGAGAAATTGGTCCATCCTCAAATTAAGTACTATTTAATATACCGCAGTGTCACTTACGTTCTATTCGGCGCTACCGATGAGACTATCATGGGGCTTATGCGGCCCGTTAATTACAGCTGCCCCTTTTGAAGTTCCGCAGCAGACATAGGGGTATATACAAGCCACAATATAAATATAAGTTTCAACCGGTCGATAAGGAACCCAACAGCGACGTACCACGTATTACGCTTACTTGGTAGTTGGCTATGACGACCCAGAACATTGGCCCTTGATATTGCTTTTTCGTAGGGACATGTGGTCAACGACCGAATAACATCGTGAGGATTTGAAACCGATCGAAATTCATGGGTTTTAGTCTGTAATATATAAAGTGGGAATAGGGCAAGGCCCACACTATCGCGGGACGCTATTAGATCTCATACGGTCAATCCTGATCGCAACAATGCCCAGATGCCGAATCTAAGATTTCGGACCGTTGCCGTCAAGCTTAGCTCACTATGCGGAACCGAAGTCTGGTAACTTGTTGTTAGCCCCAAATTTCCTTTTTCCATTTTCCCTGCTAGAATTAAACCGGACACTTTCTGGAAACAAGCAAAAGCATGTAGAATTTATGAGGGAAGCATGAAATGTTATGCGTACATCATAAGTTCCATATCATGATTACGATCTAAATCTAGGCTTCCCAGACATGACCCCACTGCTCCATTCCGTTCGGCTCTTACACAGACTCTACAGATAGCCTTCAGAGCTATTGAATATATGATTTGCTAGGGATTCTAGACTTGTTGGAGTTCTCTAACTTGCCAAACCAGACACCTAACTATATCCTAAGGTAACATCTACTAGAAACAACGTCGTATAGCAAAGACGTAACGTCAACAGACATCGACCGGATTCGACGACTTAACGGGTGCAACTTGGTCCCGCCCTACCCGCAAGCACCCGCCACTGCCTATCTGCAGTCCCAACCGCAAATTCAGTTCATCCCCGCAGTCTACATGCCGAACTTCATATGCCCACAACTTGTGCGCGCCTTCGATGAATTAGTGGACGCATGTGACAAGACCGGTGTCAAGCGGCCCCGGATTTGACACGATCTGGAGCTTGACTGGGACGCCAAATGGGCCGTCAGGGGTAGTGGGGGCACGAATGCGACGACTACATACCAGGCATCCTTGTGCCTTTGATGCATGACCAGACAGCTTTTTCTCCCCGCAATATATCTTATAGTCGAGTACAAATCGTCGACTTGTGAAAATAAGTTCAACGACAATGCGGCGACCATGGGGTTCGTGATGTTGAAGGAGGCGCCCCCCCCCCCAAGAATCCACCGCAAGGAGAAGCTCGGCAAGGAGGTAACTTGGTTGGACTGTGTAGCTTTTCTCTCGTGGGCTGTAAAGGTGACGGGTGGTGATTCTTTGGCTATTGGGCGTATCGAGTGGTACCTACAGACAATATCTAGGCTAGACTTATTCTCGTAGGGGACTTAAAGTAGGCACAAGCAGTATATTCCTAAGGGGTAGCGTTAGGACAAGACAGGTTTTATCGCCTTCTTATAGATATATAGGCGCTAGAGGTCCTCATAATATGAAGGTATTAAGAAGACCAAGGGGAAAGGAAAGGCGAAGTAAGGGGCGCCAGCCCTAGACTATCAAACCGAACATAACAACAGCTTTCTTAGACGAATTCTAATAGTAACAATATTCTTCCTGTACCTTTTATCAGTAAATGACAACTTTGAAACTAAATAAACACAGTAATTACTTTTGGAAAAATTCGAAGGTTGTTTTAACACTTGCTGCAAAAAGTGGTGGCCGCAACCCGGGCTTGAACCGGGGACCTCTTGCAATGTTGCTGGTGACCCAAAGCAAGAATCATACCACTAGACCATTGCGGCTGGTATTTATTGGAAGTTTCGTCGACTAGACGCTATTGTATGCATGGGCAGTGCGTATCACCCATGGTCGTCCAATTTCTCGGGCTTGTGCTCCCCCGAATTTCAGTAAGCGACAAAGACGAACCCAATAAAATCGATCCACACAAATGAGCGGATTGCGCTAGGGATATTGAGTCTGTCGCACTATCCGCACGTTGCGCATCTCTTCTCGCAGCCCGCCTGGCGCGCTTCAATCCCACTCGTCCAGAAATTAGGCACCAGTTAGGTACCAGGTAGCCTTTGAATGTACTTGCCTCCACCACGTCGTGCTGGTATCGGCGCGCACTGGGCTGCACGGTGCTCACACTTTGTTGAAAAGCCGTTTAGGACAGAAGTACCATTGTGACCTTATTCTAATAAACTCCGCTATTGCGCGCGTGACGTCTGAGGACATTCGATTTGGCGGTACATCCTTCGTTAATCGATGTCAAGAATACAAAGAGATCCACTTCGTAACCATGTGTTACTAATGTGAAGATATGCCAGTCTAACCCTCGGGACAACATAGGACAGGGGCCGGAGGAGTCTGTCTGCATTATGTTGTTTTTGTTCGTTAAGACTTTGTGTACAATTAATAAGCACCTAGGTAATTCTAGCTATGGAGAAGAGGCACGCGGATTGGGGGCCTGACATAAACATAGCTGATATGTTTATATCCGCCGTTCCCCCGAGATCTGCCCGAGATCTGCCCAACCGCGTACAAACAGCATCGCTGCGCGATGATGACCTCAATGCAAAACCAGTGGCGTGGCGAACTCACACAAGCCGCCCGTATAAAGACGTCCCTCCGTTCCATGTTATAAAAGCTCACAGACTTGCCCACGGTAGGTAAATGGGGTATATGCGGTCCTCCGTGTATAGTGCACCAGTGGCCGGCCCGATCGCTCCTTTTACCTTCCATGTACTTTTCGAACGGTTCCTCCAAACAAACCGAACATAGCGTAACAAGAATAAGGAGACGTGACGTGATAATAATCTTTCGACCAGCTCGTAACAATGGCATAAAGCGATGCCGTTCCTCTTGTAAATAACGCCTGGTTGATGGTTTCGAAAGAAGTAGGGACAAGTATG
Source organism: Monosporascus ibericus (assembly GCA_004154915.1). Taxonomy (NCBI): domain Eukaryota; kingdom Fungi; phylum Ascomycota; class Sordariomycetes; order Xylariales; genus Monosporascus; species Monosporascus ibericus. The sequence continues at coordinate 34,785 of QJNU01000231.1, forward strand.
AGACAGTACAGTCCGCAGTAGGTATTTATACATACGACAGAAAAAAAGGCAGTAACAACAAGATTGGTTTGGGGTATCATAGCTGGTCATGAATGTGAGGCGAAAATGGACAACGCGATGATTATGGACGTTCTTCGCGGGGCGCGTATGAACTGGCCCCTCTCATCACATGAGCGGGGTTGCCAGCCACAACGGTGAAAGGCGGGACATCCTAGGATACGGTCAGCAATGCATCCTAATCACCATGTTCATACATCCAAACTCACTCTGGTGACGACTGAACCGGCGCCGACGGTTGCGCCTCTTCCGATCTTTAGACCGGGCATGATGATGACACCGCCTCCGATCCAAACGTCTTCGTCAATGATGATAGGACTACCGATATGCGCGCTCTTGCTGCCCGCCCGCCTTTTGGGATCAGTGTGCAAGTTAGCCCCAAAGAGGCTCACATTGGGACCGACATAGCAGTTGTTGCCGATCTTGATCTCCATAGGGTCGATTATCGTACAGTTTCGGCCGATGAAGACGTGGTCCCCGATGGTGATGTTATAGCCGTAGTCGCATGTAAATGGAGCCTCGACAACGACTTCTGAACCGACACGGCCGACGTTGGTGACCGGAGAAGCAACCTGCGGGGATATGTTGACAGGCTCGGTTGGATTGAGGATCTCCCGGAAGAGACGTGACCGTTCAGCTCCCGAGACCCCCGTGTTCGGATTCGTCGAATTGTTGAATCTCCAGCATGCCGCGCTGCATCTTTGTCGTTCCAGCATTAACTCGCGGTCAAACGGGAAATACTCCCTCCCTTGCAGCATCGCTTCTTTCTGCGTGCGTTGCCTGCTGGTAGGAAACGGGTGCGAGAGAGCAAGTTGAGCTGCGACCTGAGGGTTCGTGGTAGGTGGAGGCGGTGGGGGCGGTTGTGCTGCCGGGCTGCTAGTTTGGGTCTGGCGAAGCATGCTGATTTGCGGTAGTGACGCGGCGTGTGGAGTCTCTGGTTCAGTGCGGGTAAGGTCATGCAGAGGTGGTACTCTCGGATATTCCTTCGGCCTGTCAACAGAGCTCAAGGGAGTCGGTAGAGAATTAGTCTGCACTGAACTGACAGCGCTGATTGGCGTTGGAAACATGTTGGAAGGATATGCCGAGAAAGCAGACAGCTTATTGTCAGGGCTTCCGGTAGATGCGGTTGGAATTGTCGTCGCTGTCTGCCGATCATCGTCGGTCAGGACAGGTCGGCCTTGGGGCGGGTCTATCCGAAGGGGCTGCCCACGGTAGGATGGCACCGAATCTCGCTTGGGGACCGGTGGCGGCGGGTTAGGATAATTGTTCGACTGCGGCTGCGGCATCCCGTAGGCCCCGGGAGGGACGTAACTAGGATCCTTAGATTCGAGAGGGACTGTTGAAGGTTTGTTCTCCAGCTTCTGGTAGCCTCGCTGATTGGGATATCCCTGGCAGATGAAGCCGCCACGGACACAGTTAATACCTGTCTCAACAGTCAATAACTGATCAAACTCGGTCCAGGAGAGCCGGGCGACTTACACTCGGGTTTAGTCTCGTCGCATTTCTTTTTCCTCTTCCGACAAGTCAGGCAACCCGTCTTTGTCCTATTGCTGAAGTTGCGCTTTCTTTTCTTTGGGTCGGATTGGATAACGGCATCTCTACGCCCATCTGCATTAAAGGATCCCCCATACATTCCGGAATTATCATCCCCATCCGGGCTCGTGGCAGGGTAATCATGCTGAGAATCCGCGTGGCTCGTTGCTCGTCGCAGCGCGTCCCCCGTTCGCTCCTCGCTCTGCGAGGGCAGGGGATCAGCCAAGTTCTGCTGCTGGTCATAGGCGGCCTGCTCCTCCTGACCTTGCTGCGCATACCAAGCCTCGTGAGATTCCCTTTTCTCCTCTCCAAAAGGCCTATAACCATCGCGTTCGCGTTGCGGAGTCATGTATGCATCACGTGCCTCTAGCTGCTGCTCCCGTGTGCTTTGGACTTCTCTTGAAGGTTCGACCGAGTTCGTTCTCTTGCGCTTGTGAGATCCCTCGGCCTCAGGATATGTCGTCAGCTGATAAGAGGGTCCTTCGGTGCTTCGACCTGACCAATTCTCTCGCTGAGTCGTAGGCACTTCTCCGCCCTTCGCTTCTGGAACAGCTTGCCGGCTCGCCGGGCGGTCTTCCGAGGCCGCGCGCTTCCTGGTTGGGCTGCCACCGGGCCCCTCTGGGCTCTTTGCATCGCCGCCGTTCAGCGCTGTGAAGCTCGCCATGTTTCGGCTGCAAGTGTCCTCGGACCAGAGAGTTCGTACCAGGTGCATAGAATGTCAAACTCTGTGGATGTAAAAAATATCCTGACTTGAGTTTTGTAAAATTGAATCCGTGAATCATAGGTCCGCATCCGCAGCCTAATAATTGGATGGGCGCCCTCGGGAGGCTTGGGGCCGTGTCACCGACCCGACAAGAATTGGACCTCTGCCCAAGTACGACTTACTTTCCTTGCTCTAGAATCTCCAGTGCGCAGACGAGTAAAAGCAAACCGTAAGCTTAGATAATGCCGCGAATGGAACGGTGTCACGGGGACTGCGGCAATTCCCAACCTGTGATGTAGCTCTCAACTCTTTGACTTTCGGCGTTCTCAAGAGAATCGTTTCGAGGTACAGTAAGATAGAAAAATTGAGTCCTGGTTCGTAGCCAGGGCGTCGTGACGAGCGACGACAATCGCGCGGTGTAGGATCCTGACCCTGAACTACCTGTGACGGCAAGGCGGGTGGGGAGGTGGGAATTATATGCCACGGCTAGAGCGTGTGAGCCGCCTTTTTTTTCTGACTGCTGCGCTTAGCTGGGCTGGACCGAGCTGAACTAGGGCCTCAGGGTCGGTTAGGTAAAGTACAGCACTAGATAGGGCCAATGCGGTGTACAGATATGTAATCCAGTTGCTGCGCCCGCGCGACACTTTAAAGCCTTGCCTGCCTTGCCTGTTCTCGCTTGCTGTGCTGTGTTGGGCTGTACTGTGCCGTGCTTGCTAAGAAGCTGCTGACCGCTTTGCTATCCAGGAATCGCAGGTAGGAAAGCCGACGAACAAAGTCAAGATTCAAGAGAGCGCACGATCTGAAAGCAAAAACTCGTAAATTTGTCGGGTAGGACCAGCCTACGATGCAATTCCCCAAGTGTTTTGTTTTCCCTGCTTAATTCTCTCCAAGGCTCCTGGACTTGCTTGTCGCGGCTATTGCCTTATAATTTTGAGATCCGTAGGGCTGCTCTGATGCGTGTGGATGACCGGCGCTTGAAATTTGACGCGCGATTATGTTGCGTTTGTCAGAGCTCTGGATTTGGGGTATCAACGTTGCTGACGGGTGAGTGACGTCGCGAAGCACAGTTCGTAACTGGAAGGGAAGTTCGCTAGCCAATCTCTCGGATTATAGAATCGTGAACAGCATCTCGACTAGCATCATATGCCGCCAACATCAAGCAGAGTGAACAAAGTGAGAAAAGAGGGAATAGTCGTTTAAGCCGAAGGGGCTTGCGACCAGGACGGTGAATAAGGGCGATGGGAGAGGCCTTGGTAAGTCCAGCTAGAAAGTACCCACCTATGGAGGATACACGGTAGCGCGGATGGAGGCCCTGATGCAAGGGTAGGAGTGGTCGTGATTGTACAAATGCAAATGGGTACGCGGGTGCATGTACCTGCGTGTGTACCTACATGTGTACCTCCACTACCTTATTTGCAGTTGGTTGTATGGACCTATTATGTACCTAGGTGAATACGTATGCGCGTGCACCATCCTACACGAAAGGTAGGTAGGTAGGTATGTATGTATGTATGTATGTATGTATGTATGTATGTATGTATGTGAGTTTGAGGCGGGAATAGCACACCGCAGCTAGACCCCTAACACTCACAGAAGGGGCAAGGTAACAAGTTACGATCCCGAGAACAGGCGACACCGGAGAGGGTTGGCTCGAGGTGACAGGACGCGCTGACATTTTCTTGCATTGCCCACGGTTATACGGGGACAGGTCACTAACTCTTTGCCCCATTCGGACCTAGCATTGGCGCATGGCGCTTGGGCAGCTCGGATGGACCTGGCGAAAGGTACAAGGAGGGCATGTACCTGACAAGCTCTCTCCGCGGTGGTGGTGCGGACTTGACCAGGATTAGTTAGGCTATGATAGTCGACGAGTTAGCCGGGCAGGGAACATATCCACCTTTGACGCACATGTGTCATGGATGATGAAGTGCTGCTCCGTTGTCCTCCAACACATTGATACACACCATTGTTAGCCCTGGGAAACGATGATGGACCTGCAAACGTAATCAACGGCAAGGCATGCAAGGTCAGGATATTCAAGCGTTGCTAAGCCTCTTTGCCCGAGTAATGCCTCACCCTCTCCTTTACACAGAGAGATACCGACACGCGAGACTAGCCACCAGGTCAACTACCTACTCTAAATCGTTTCAGTCACTTGCGTCGACTTCGGCGGCGTCATCAGCGATGGCGCTCGGAGTGTCGAGTATGCTCAGCGCTGCCGGCGGCAGCAAATAACGCTGTCGCGGGTGCCTATCTTCCAACGAGTCGATTCAAGCCCGTAACGTCCTCCCATTTGAAGGCCAGCCGCTTGTAGTGGCTATTTTACTTCGTCATCAAGTTTGACCGGCGCTTCATGCCTCACCAGCCGCGTTGGTCCCCTGCTGCTTACACACGGAGCCAGCGCGATTTACCGCCCTTGGATTCGTTATTCGTTGTGATGTTTCGGACACAGAGATCGTTAGGAAAAGCGTAGTACTTTTTCACACCTCGTCATTGGTCTGTCGAGGGAATCATGATTAAATTTATCATCACCCACTATGATTGAGACACATTCACAACACTGGCCACAGGACAGCTGCTATAAGTCACTCGTTCGCGATAATGTAATATCGTCAGTATCCTGCTTCTTATGGAGTGGATGTGAATGTTAGTCGCCAAGGCGGCCTAATTGCTATAAGAGTTGGTAATCTTACCCGAAGGACAAAAGGTGCGGGTTAGGCACTGGCCTGCAAGTGGGAGGATCTTAACAACATCTGAAGGGTCCTACTACTATATCTGCGGAGGTGCGGTAGTCAGGCGGCACAGGTGCCACATTTCGCGAAGATAATGGCGCTTCTTAGAAACGCCATCTCCAGATCCTTTCCGCTCATATCGGGTTGTGGGGTTGAGCCGTTGTCCAACCAGAAGCCTGACCTCAAGAGCATTACCGACAGGCCTAGGGATGCAGCCTGTAAGCTGGTGGCCCTGCGCTGTTATCCAATGGACGATGAAGACAGGGGTATATCTGCGATAGGATTTGAAGCGGCTAGTTGTGTCGAATCGTCAAGATCTCGAGGGGCACTGGGACCCGCGTCTATGAAAGCGACTAGTCTTCTCTCCCTGGATGTTCCCAGACGCAAGGTCCTTCCTTCCCACGTTGTCACGGCTCACCCTTCGCATAACCTGCCGTATGGTCTGTTTGCTTACGCTGCGACTGAGAAGCACGGTGCAGTTAGCCGCTATGTGGGCAGCGAGAGTCTCAGCTCTCGAACTTGGGCGGCAGTGCACTCGCTGCTGACGCCCGGTATACCTAGAAAGAATGCGGACCTAGTTTGTACGTTTCGGCCTACGTCTTCCTGCTCGACTCGAGCTGCGGAGAAGCGAGTTGCATTTTTCTTCGGGGGTTTCTAGAAAAACCACCTTTTTACGACTCGCCCGCGCCGTTGGGGGATCTTTGAAATCCTGGCATTCAAGCGGCTAAGCTGCCCTCGCTTCCCAGGAACCTTTGAGACCAAACGACTCCCTGGCGACGAGACTGGACCATTGATTAATTTGTGTCTAGTAGCCCGCAGCATAACAGTTCAACCGGCCCATGGATAGCGGGGACGCCTTATGCAGTCAATATGGACATGCACACATGAAATAGTATCGACGCACGGGTATAAAGTCTGGGGAGATATATTTAGAAACGCTACGCTAGTAGCTCTCTTCGTGTCACCTCGTCTATGTTCTTCTGGCGCTCGACAAGACCGTACTCATCAATACGACCTTTTCGTCACAGGTACATGGAGGCGGTTCTGTGAAGTTATACGAGTGGCAACTACCATAGTATCTCTGTGTGGTCGTTGCACGAGGCAGAACAGGTATGGAGCCAAACGCGGCCATACGCAGAGCGCTTGTCGCAAGTTATCGCGGACCTGACCGATCTCTCCCCGCGTGGCTTTTTGGCGGTAAACGTATTGTTGAGGGGGGGTCAGTATTCGAGCCACTCACCGCCTCGGAGTTGTCGCTACTAAGCGGCTCTGCATAGCTCATTGGTCGCGATCTGCAGGTTGCCGGCCTATGAGCAGCTCGCCTATGTGGGTAAGAATTCCGCGGGTGATTCTTTTCTTAGAACTCGGTTGTGCTTTGTCCCAGCGATGGGCTGCTCGGCTTGGCAAGGCACAAGAAGCTTTTCAATTCCTGTGATAGAGCTTGCATTAGACGCAATGTGCATGCACCTATTGGATCGTACTGACGATTCCCCCTGCCCACTCTGAAAAGTCGGCAATTGGACGACTAATTCCCCATTCCTATTACAGCAACGTGCTCCGACAAGGTTTACATGTCTACCACCCCAACACATTGGAACCTGAGGTCCTCATCTCGTTCGGGTGTTGCGGGTCTAAACCCTCATCACCCAGTCTTCCAGTACAAGTTACCCGGGTTTGGCCGATCTTGGAGAACGATGCGTCAGCCAGGCAAGCAGGAAAAGCAAGGGCTAAGCATGAGCAGGGTCACAAACAAAGCCAACTGCAGAAACCCGTCCAACATCATGGAAAGCTACTCAAACGTGCAATAATCAGATGCAGTTCACGACACGAATACACACCTCCGTTTGCGCCGAGTCACGACCGAGATGGCATTTTGCGCGTGTGCGCTTGGAGAGTCGCCTCAGCCTCCCGTGACCCGCATCAGAGACGGAAGTCGGAGAGATGAACCCGATGGAGCTCCTTGCGAAGTAGCCACTTTACGTTGCCGCAGCTAAATGCATTCCTACATGTAGCGTAGTGCGCAGTGGACATGGTACCTCCGCGAGATTTCGATGGGGTCTTTTCTGTCACATCAAGTCCCTTTTCTTCTGGTCCAGACATCAATTAAAGGTTTATCCGAAACTGGCATCCTGGGACTAGCTCGATCGAGGCAGCAGCGCCGAGGAGGTTGCCTGCAGCTTTGAGGCAAATTATGAAGCGTATGCAATGACGCTATGCTATTACGAGGCAAGATGTCAAAGCGAGCGATGCTATGCACAGTACGGGGGTGTCAGCGCTCGACAAACCGCCCATACTAGCTACCCTGCTTGCCGACAGCCCGTGTTCCTCAAGCGCGAGATATGTACATACCTACAATATGATAACTGCCCATGTACCCCGCAGACCAGGGATGAAGCTGAGGTCGCTCACCGAATAGCCATAACCGATTGACTGGCTAACGGCTTGCCTGATTACGGTAAACTCCAAAAGGTTTCGGTGTGCAGCCTTAGATGGGTTTGCAGCTACTCGAGAGTTGCGCAACACTACCAGATCCAGTTATGAACACATACATCGGTGGCTGGAGGGCCTATTAGGTGACTGGGTCACCGATAACTTGCTGACTTCGGATGTACGAAGCTTTGATAGATCCAACGTAACAAGGGAGATATATCGATGTAGGACCCAGTTGTATGGGTCGCAATCCTGCTGTTGGTTCATTGTGACAAGGCTGAAGCCTTTTCATGTGGCCTCCTTGGTGGTTACCGTACCAAAGCAGCTGGATTTCCAGTTAGACGACCCGTGGCCCCGCCGTTGGGAAACCTTCGCCTGTGACCATTGGGTAGGAGGAACTGAAGAAAGAGGCTACAGTTCCTAAACGCGCAATTGTACTTAGGAAGTCATAGGAATAGCATAGTTGAAATCAAATAAGAACACCACAGTAGGGCATATTTTAATTCTTAAGGTTTGACCCGACGTGCCTATTCATCGGTCTACCTGGTTAAAAGCGCCATATGCCCTAATTGTGCTAAGCTTACCTGACTTCAATCAATACCTGTGCATTTCTCTGTCTGGCACCGCGGCCTCGCAGGCAGCCCTATCGCAAATAGTTACCCAAAAGTGCAGATAAACGTAGGGTGCCGAGGCAGAAGGCAAATGAAATACATTAGGAGCAATTCGCCCACACACACGGTCGCGTTGCACTTGAAATATTGGGGAGTATCGCTGATTTGGGCATCTTTCGAAGTACGGAGCAGATGAGTATGAGTAGGGCAAACTACATCCTTCTTTCATAGTCAATGAGCCAGGTTCACACCTTCTTCGCAAGTTATCCTCGATCCAATATGCAGGCAGAGAACTCAAAAAATGAGTGGTCAGTGAGAGTTGGTGTTCGTTCAGATCCGTACGGTTTTGGAACCTCTACGGAAGATGGCCAATCAGGGGCCGTGTCGACTTTCAGTAACCGCTGGGTGGAAGATGGTTAAGCGCCGCCTACCCCAAGTATGGCTCGCCCCGCGCAATCTTTCTTCTAGAAGATTTCCAACTTCGAAGGCTCGAAACGCGAATCACGACGTCACACTGCGCCTACTCGCTCCCCTCAAGTCCTGCGGTGGCCGCGGGCGGCTACCGATGTCTATTTTCGTCCGGAGGATCGATGACCTGCAGAATTGCATCAAAACGCGCTTCCATCTCCGCTTATTCTGCAAGGTACCAAAGCGATACTATTCGGACGATCCTCCTGGTCGCCGCCTGGTTGGTACGGGACGCCACGGAATCGCGAAAGTGGGCGTCGCGCCCGCCGCCTCTGCTGGGGATTTCGCCAGGATGCCAGCTGGGTAGGCATGCGCCTGAGTTCCGGCGCTATCTCGCATGTCGTGCAGCTCCTCGAGGCGCTTGTCCACCTAGACGGGCTTTTCATTCGCCGGTCTCCCCGAGTCTGCGGTCATGATGGCGATCAACGGAGATCATTGAAACCCTCAGTCTACCAGGTACCGACCCTAGGCGGCTACCTCACCGGCGCGAAGTGCACAACCGGGAGAGGTAGCATGCACGGTATAGAGGTCATCACGCCTCTCTTATTGGCGCATCTGCCCCTCGAGCCGCAAGTCTATGAGCCGACCCAGGGCATCAGGGTCCTAATGCCAATCCTCGCGTGCCATGCGATCCAGCCCTATGGGGCGTTAGGGTGACATACAATGTACTTCCCCAGGTACAATCCTAAGCTCCCTGGGCAGCGTTAATTTTGGCCGTCCTAAATTAAGATGTAGCCTCAATCTGCAGCCGCTGGAGGCCTGCAGAATGTTTATTAAGACATCATCCCATAACTGACTATTCGCCAGTGCCGAAGCAAACCACATGAACCCCTTTCTTTGGACTCAGAAAATCGCCTAAGCGCTCAACCCCCTGCGGTGCAGTCTAGACGTGACTCATTATTTCCAATGCACAAGTTCAATGACACTGTCTAACCAATGGAGGCTGTTTTCTACAATGAAGCCGAGCCCTTATCTGTCCATAGCGGATAGTCACCCTGTAGTGAAAGGAGGCCCTCCAGTATCACATGGATCTACCACTATCGAATCCATGCTACTTCGAGCCTCGCGATCAAGTCGGCCCCTTGCTAGTGTAAGCCGAAGCTGCGTCTCTTACAATTGGTCATATTGCTTCACGTCGACAAGGCCTGTGCGTGACTGAGAAGTAGTATACTGAAACACGACGTATGGCCGCTTGCAGGCCTCCTAATATTGCAGCAACCCTATCGTAGCCTCTGTACAGGAGGGATTCCCCCCTATGGCACGGGGAGGGGCTCAGGACACGACGATTGGTCTGAAACACGGCTTGCCACATCCCGACGAGATGGTTGCTACTGGTTATCTCATTTTACATTGGCTCTAATGAGCATCATTACGTTAGTCATCGTGTTACTCTTAACAGAATATGCAACTAGCGATGTCTAGAGTATTTTACAGGTTCCCCAGGTGCATTTGCTCGTGGGGAAATAACATACTGCCTATGCACGCCCACGAACATACTATCGCTGTTGCCAGCCAGCCTTCGATACAGGTATTCTACTACAACCGGCTATGACAATCCTGGTGGCCATGCGCGTATACTGGATTACTACAGAGTACAACCTTAGAGAAAGGTGTGAAGGACGTAAGCTACAGCTACATTTACCAAATAGAAACTGAAGTCAGCCTATCCAACGAGACTTGACATATTATTTCTGAGCATTAGACGCCATCCGCCCTAGCCCTCCATATCCCGCCCCATATTCTAGGAGGAAAGCCGCGCCCAGTAAAAGAGATATTTAATTAGATTTAATCGATGGAACCATGAGGAGCCAGCCGAGAAGACCACGGGAAGGAAGTAGAGGCGGATGGAAAAGTCGTAGAGCGAGGCAGTGAAACGTGTCTATCATGAATAAGTCTTCCTCAGTCCCTCTAGCTTTAGGCATAATGATATAGTATCTCTAGCCTATTGATATCATTGTGCGACTTTGAAGAGTTCGAAGGCAGTCCTCGATTCTTAGGGAGAAGCACTGTACGGTGACTTTTCCTGTATCTCCGCACAGGAGTGGGATATTGAGCGCATGCTAGGAGACCACAGCAGCACAACACCTTGGAGTAAACGCCGAATTGGAGTGGGAATTAGAGCTAGGTACCGCAAGATGCACTCGAGATCATGGTGTGAATAGTACCTGGTTTCCCCATGCAGTATGCTTTGACGCAGTATCCAGTGCAACGTCCCAGTCTTCCAGGGAGAACTTCCCGTTCACCTCGTGGCCCACAGACTTTCCGAGTTTCAAAACTCCATTCTCAACCATCTTGATAACCTCTCTGAGCTCCTTGCGGCTATACATCCATCGACCCTTGATCTCGATGCTGTTCAATACGAGCAACATATACGGAATAGGAACCTCCTCACTCGTACCGCCCATTAATGCCACCCTTCCGCGACATCTCAAAGCAAGAATGGCGCTACTGATGTGTGTGACGTTCTGCGCCGCGGTAGGGGTAAAGTCGACGAAGGCATCGGCGGAACCAAAAGCCTGGATGGCGTTCGTGTCTTTGTCGATATCGCCTGAAAGGACAACTGTCTCGACCCGAGGGATAGTCGCTTTCAGACGCGATAAGACCTCCGTGTTTCGTCCGAGGGCGATGACTCTTGCCCCCAGAGCCGAAGCAACTTCTACAGCTGCTCCACCAAAGTGGCCAGTAGCAGGACCAACTATAACTGTCTCGCCGGCCTTCACGTTGATGGTAGACATGCCTCCGTAAGCGACACTCAAGCGCGTAAGATATGCCAGCTCGGCAACATCGTAGCCAAGCTTGCCGAGGAGTGCGTCTTCGTCCAAGGGGATCGCGTTCTCTAGGGGGACAACCGCGTGTGTCGTCCAGGTGCCGTTGCGCCAAGCATCGTTTGCTAGCTTCTTCGACTTCTCCGAGCCATCGTCCATAAGACCTATGAGAATGGAGACTTCGGGATCATCTCTGGCCTCGATGTACGAGTCGACAAAAACTAGCTGGCCCTTCTTGAGTGTAACGGAGTCGGGACCGGTCGATACGACTCGCCCGACGGAGTTGTTGCCGAAAATGCTTGGTGTAGGGAATACAAAGTGCGGGTTAGGACACGACAGCATGGAGCCGTAGGCAGGACCGATGAGAGAAGCGAGGATCTCGACTACTGCCGTACCTGGCCCGGCCTCTGGGACTGGTCCGCTCTCGACCCTTAGAGCGAGGGGGGAGGAGACGGAAGGAACAATTAATGATTTAGCAGGGCTCATCTTTACTCAAGCCTTTGACGATAAGTATTTATTATTGAATGCAATCTAGTATCTATACCCTAGGCTCATAAAAGCGTTGCCAGAACTCCAAATCGGTAAACGGCGAACCTCAGGGCTGATCTTTATATTGTTCTCGCTATCGGCTGTCTGCCCTACCGTCTATCCCCGAGTCCGGCCTTTCGGCCAGTTCTCTCACGACACCGGGCTCAGTAACGCCGATATAGAATTCTTGACGACTGGCAATGACTAGGTACCTTGCCGGCAAGCGATCCGCTTTTTCGAAACGCCTCAGCTTGAAGATAGCCACTCGGACCCCATCGTAGCACATAATTATTGGCTCACACGAACACGGACGGGTAGGATTGAAATACAGGCAAGTTGTGTTAGCTAATTGGGAGGTATTTCAATCCGAGGCAAGGTGTAAGAGGATAAGAAAAGAGAGTCTTAAGGGGAAAGAATGTATCCTTGAATTATGGGCACTATACGTCTCCAAATAGTAAGGTGGAGCATAACCTCCGGCACTTAGCCTTTTCAAGAAAAGCAATATTTCCTATCTCCTTACCGAGGAAAGCCCGTCGGTAACAGACCTCGAAAAACTGTGGGCCAAGACGTGGAGTGGAGAATTTATATCCGACGTTAATTCGCGAACCGGACATATGGTACGGACTCATTTATAATGCCGGCTACCACCGAAGAATGACTTTCGGCTTACCCATTGAGCGATTACAGAGTTGGGCCCATCATCATCGCGAGACTCTCCTAATAGCGGACCTTCTTAAGTCCTAACTACCCGGCAACCGAAGTCCGAATGCTCGGATACGGTGCTTGAAAGCCACTTTCTAAGTCCTAACTCGGATTGTCACGCGCAAGCGTTAGCGCCGGCTATCCGGACAAAGGAATGGAGGGCCGGCCCGGACACTTCGCGACCAGCGTCTTTCGCGCACAACCTGACGAGGGCTCTCAGCGGAAGATCCAGAAACGCAATCGGCCACCCGTATCCTGCCTGTTGTGCCGAACGAGGAAAGTCTGTATACCACTATGACCGTCTGTTCTGTCTAGCCAACACCAACTGATCTAACCCCCTCAAGGTGAAATGTGACCGGCAACAGCCATGTGAGAGGTGTGTCAAGAGCGGCGAGGCCAACTTCTGCGAATATGCGCCGAGGGCCGCCCGCAAGCCTCGGGCTGAGTCGAAGCCTCATGCAGACCCGCGCCAGAAACACGAGCATTTTTCCCGGCCAGCGCTCCGGCTTCGTCTCCAGAAGCTGGAAGACATGGTGAGCGGCCTCGTCTACAGTGGGCAGACCGGGGAAAACGCACTCGACACCCCACCAAGTTCTGAACGGCGAAACGACGCCGAGGGTCGTTCCGATCTCAGCTCGCCACCAAGCGTGCCCATGCCACCAGCGGGTCTAGTGCCGGCGACCCGGATTGCTGATAGTAGTTACGTTGGGACCACCCACTGGGCTTCGGTTCTGGAGAGCATTCATGATCTTCGGGGTATTGTTGAAACGGAACCTGATATGCCACCAAGCCCTTCTCCCCCGCCTCAGTCTTGGACAGCAGATTCCCCTGACCTCCTCTTCGGCAGGCAGGCACCCATCACTAGGGAGCAGGCTGTCCTTCGCTTGCCCCCCAAGAACCGAACGGACCAGCTCGTCTTGCTCTACTTCAGGTCCAGGTTCACTGCGGCGCCATATATCCACACCAACAAGTTCCAACGGGAATATGATGGCTTCTGGAGGGACTCGTCATCCGTTAGCCTCTTATGGATGAGTTGCTTGGCGTCAATACTTTCCACCGCATCCTCGATCAGCATGGCAAGGGGCGAAGACCTTAGCAAGGAGTCTCAGCTAGCCCATCCGGAAAACCTCTCAGCCCTCGCCACGGAATGCCTTGTTGCGGGCAACTATCTATCGGGCAAGCCGTACTCAATTGAAGCACTCATGTTGCACGGCTTTGCGGAGACGCGGAAGATGGGAGAACTAAACATGGAGATATGGGCCAAATTCGGCCTTCTGGCAAGGCTGGCCCAACGCTTGGGTTATCACAGAGACCCGAAATATCTTGCTAACGTGACGCCATTCGAGGGCGAAATCCGCCGCCGCCTGTGGTTTTTCATCGAGGTATTCGATGTAATCTTCGCGTTCACACTTGGAATACCACCGATCATACGAGACGACGAATGCGACACCGACCCTCCTGGGAATCTGTACGACTCGGACTTTGACGAGAATACGACGGTGTTGCCGCCTTCCCGTCCAGCCACCGAGCCTACGTCGACGCTATACTTGAATTATAAGTCGAGGCTTTGTCGGCTCCTGCGTCGTGTGATACGATATTCGATGGCAATTCACCGTATCCCGTACCAAGAGATCCTTACACTTGACGCCGAGATCCACCGGTACCATGATCAGATACCACCATCGCTGCAGTTACGGCCAATACGTTCTTATAGTTTCACTGATACGACACCAGCCATCATGCACCGTTTGATGTTGGAGACGATGTACCTAAAGAGCCTTATGGTACTTCACAGGCCGTACTTGAATTCTGAAAAGGATAATCCTACGTATAATATTTCGCGCAGCACTTGTCGGGATGCGGCTCTCCGGCTCCTAGATCTCCATGTGGAATACGAAGAAGAGAGCCGGCCAGGTGGTCGCATGTTCGATGACAAGTATATGCTGTCATCATTGAATATACATGATTTTTTGATTGCGTCTATGATTATCTGTCTCGACCTCCTGGAGAACGCACCAAGAAGGTAGGTACATCCATGCTCCACCAACTACCTCGCTCTGACAATGCTTTAGCGCTGAGGACCGTGTGAGGAGCATGAAGGCTCTTGGGACATCATATAAGATATGGTCCGAGAGGAAAGACACCTCCAAGGAGGCGGCCCATGCCACAAAGGTCGTGGGTGCGATCCTACGGAAGATCTCGCTGCAGGAGCCCCAGGCAAATCAACCCGCCCCGCCGCCCCTACGACCACAACCCGAGGTGCGCGATGGCTCATTAGCGAGCCTGCTTAATAATGACAGCCCGTCCCAGCCGGCTCTTCCGAGAGGCCTGTTTGATCAGACGTCTCTGATGCACGCCATGGACTTCTCTCTGGATTTCTCGGATACCTTGCCTCTGGACGACGTTCTGGGCCACTCCCAATTCGTCGATTGGGTAAGGCTGACTGACCACTTTCACCTCATGCCTAGGACGAAGTGCTGACCAGCTACAGAATGTCCTTGACCAGATAATTCTGGACAGGCCCGAAAATACCTTTATGACTGTTCCGTAACACTTTCCGAAGAATATTGTGGAGTGGCGTTGCGTATCGATGGTTACATTAGTGTATTGTTAAAAAGGGAGTAGCCATTCCACTATTTCACCTGTATCGTGGGCAACATATGCAGACAGGCTGAGTGGGATGACGGCTAGGTCTTGATATCAGTACGATTCATACATGTTTGGAAATTAGTAGTATACCCAATTACCCCAACCATCGAACATCTTCCTATAGTAGCACTTATTATCATTGTCGTTTCCATACTTCGCCGAGTCGCCCTTGCCGACTTGGGAGCCGTATCGCAGTAATTAGTCGTTGCTGGCTTGGCACGCATCATTGTGGCACGCCCGAGTTTTCGTGGGAAATAACAACGGAGGGTAGACGGAGAGCGTGATAGGGAAACAAGAGAAGAAGAAGGACAAAAGAGAGGCAGAGAGAAAGGATTGAAGGAGGATAGTCCTGCCCAAAGCCCAGCCCGCCCGACTTCGATGCAAATTCGGTTTCAGTTACTCCTACTTCTGACGATCGCTGGTCTTTCAGCCGCCCCCAAGACCCCTCACAGCCACGTCTTCCACCCACCTGACACTGGTTGGAAACCCCGCCGTTGCCTCCTATCAACTGGCTCACATTCATGCCGATATACATCAATCGCTGATCGTGCCTAAAATCCGGGTTATCGTAATGTCAAATGCTGAGATCGATGCGTATGGTGATCCTCTTGTGGTAACCGTTCCGGCGAATCACTTAATTCGACGTCAGATATCCCTCTTCGATATAGTGGTAACTCCTATTTGGAGATTCGAAATGTCACATACGGTGACCAATCTAGTGCGGGCAGCGCGGGCAGTCCTGATAAGAGCGAGGCGCCTTTGCGGGAAATACTGCGACGCAATACCTATCTATACCGTCCTGATCTTCTGGTTTACACACGCGGCACCGAGAGACATCAAGTGGCTTGAGTAAGCACTACATGGGAATCAGATAACTTGCTCAATGGTTTTTCTATTCCAAGAGTGGGTATCATCTAAACGCCATCTATGCGACAAAGCTATTACTTCTGTATTCGTGCTCAAAGCGGTGTCGGGCACGCTCTACCAACGACCCATGTACGACCAACAAGTCCTTCCGATGCAGCCGTTTTACGCTATGTACATTCAGTCACTGATGACGCTGAGGATGCGTCTGGTAGCGCCGGGGCGCGGGGCTGGATGACCGGCCCTGCTGCCCAGAGGTCTCCTGTCGTTGAGCCGATACGACGTGTTAACTTCGTGGCCGGAGGAAGCTCGCCGTCTTCGCTCGATCTCCGCCACGTGCCGGTCCCATTCTTGCCGGGATTTGTCGAGCTGCTCTTCGAGGCCGGGCGGCAGTGGCTGCAGCGCGCCGACGGGTCGCAGCCTCGTAGGGATTCGGTTGGATGACGGGACAGCGAGGTTGAGTCCCAGAGGTCTCCTCGTTTCTTGTCGGGCTCGCACCCCGCCGACGGCAGCCCCGGGGTCCGCGAGATCGATAGGTTCCTTCCGCGACTCCTCCAAGAGCCGGATGGCCTCCTCTCTGCGTTCTCTAGGAAGGATACTGAAGGCTTCCACTGTACGGTCGTCTGACGAGAAACCGGCTTCTTCCAACAGCCTCATGGCTCTGACGGCGCCTCTGACGTCACCGACTCTTGCAAACGCTTTTATGAGAGCGTTCCAGGTGACGAGATTCGGCTGGATGTTGCCCAGTTCCACCATCATGCGGAGAACGCTGACGGCACCTCGGACGTGGTTGTGATTCTTGAACCCGTTTAAGAGTGTGGTCCACGTATGGACTGAGGGAAAAGGGTGTCGGATATTCCCGCCGGTGACCGCCTTCTCTTTCTCTGCATTCACTATCATAGGGCGGAGAATTCTCATTGGGACCCAGAGCGTTTCCTGGAATTGCATCAACGCCCTTATGTAGATGTCGTAGATCATGGTCCCCTTCTCCTTAATGAGACGCACTGCAACAGGATCATCCCCGCGTAGTAGGAAATGAAGCCGCCTCCAACATAAACTTATTGTCACAGGATGATTAATCGACCGAGCATGTGCGGCCAGAAGAAGGAGCAAGGCATTACTCGTCGGCTTCATAAGCATGTGCTCTGGTTGAGGCCTCAATGCAGCTGCTAGACTGGTGATTGGCGTTTCGTGTCTAGGATGGACGTCTCTGCCGGCGATTACATTCTCGAGGGGGAATGTGAAAAACCGCTGCAGCGGGGCGAGTTTATAAAATTTAGAAAATACCTGCAACATAGGACGCCATGCATTGTTCGCTTTCCTCTGTCTCCGTCTTTCCTCAGGCTGGGCTTCATTATGAAGAAACATGAGGTGCAGAAATTCGTCTACTATAACCTCGGTCCAGGCCCCGCGGGAAAAGACAATCTCGATGAGTTTTCGAGTGGAGGGAATATCAAAGCTGTTCTTCGACCCATTGAGAAGGATTGAGAACACATGAGCGTCCGGCTCAAAGTTGTGTTGCAGTAGCAGGTCGAAGATCTTCCAAGCAGTATCCAGGTGCCCCCGAACACAAAAATTGCGCATCAATGCGGTTAGACCCAAAAGATTCGGGCGGAATCCGCGCTCCAGAAGCGCTCTAAATAACTCATCTGGCTCGCCTGGGCCTTCCGGAAAGGGATCACTTTCGCCTAAGGTGAGCAGCGAAGTGCATACGCTAGCCGGAGCCGGCGCGTTAATGTCGAAGTCGGGAATCTCGGTTAGCGAACAGATAACATCGGCAGCATTGACCTTATGAGCCGAAGATTTGGCGAATCGACTGGCGATATGTAATAAAGTATTGGAGTGAAGGGGGTGCTCCGTTTGCTTCACAGCTTCGTAGAAATGAACAAGCTCGTTTGGGTCTAGGAGGCGAATAGTTTCGTGCAAGACGTGTTGGTCAAACACCAAATATCTTGGCGGACAGCGCTCCAACAGGAACATGACGAGCTCAGCCATCTGGTTATCCCACTCTTTTGATGACTGGAGGGACTTTAGGCTGCGGAAGAGCAAGTAGACCACGTCTTCTAAGATATAATTTGGACATCGGTCAGGATCGAAGGTCACCTTGATAAAGGTGGGAAGGATGCCCGGGTTCGAAGTTAAAGCAGAGGCTACCATCTGTGGCCACATTTGCTCCCGCTTTTTCTGGCCCAGCCTTTGCCATGCAGCATTGATTGTCGCTGAGTCTTCCTTGGCGAGGGATGCCCATGGGCCCATCCTGGGTGCCTGAGTCTGAGGCTCAGAATCCGGAATATTCTGACTTATTTTCTGTAAATGACGACCGAAATCCCGCTTCCACAGATGGAAGTTATCGAGTCGCGCAGCTGCTTCACTCCGAGACCACCCCCAAAGCAACCTTTCTAACTGGTCAACCGCATGGCGGGCTTCCGAGTGCGAAAGCCCATATATATGCATCAGGTCTTGGTGCACAACTCTATAGTCTCCGAAGGCGCCCATGATCTTCGCTTTGAGGTCCCGCGCTGACGTTGCTCTCGGGGAGTTGACTATTTCTTGCCAACTGTTCCTCGGTCGAGGAACGAACTTCTTCAAGGTGCCATCCCACCAGCTGTCGGGCTCCTCGGTTGCACCATCATCGTCCGACCGGTCCCACTCTGCCCTGGATAACGATTTGGAGACGTCCAACCCATATCGTTGGAGTTTCTCGACCTCATCTGGTTGCCTATGAGCGTACGACAGGCTTGGCGACGCCTCCGGAAAAGGGGGCAAGGTCGACGGGGTTGCTGAGGCTGGAACAACCTGCGTATAGAGCCGCGACCGCTTGGATTTCAAATGTCTGGCAGAGGATTGCGCAAGTCGAACTACACATTGGCGGCATATATAAGGGGTGGGCATGTTCGGGCGGCGGACGAATGGGCAAAAGGTTTGGAAGGTCCGAAGTTCTGTAAACCAGCGTTCATTGCTACGGAACAGGCATGATCAGGAAGAAGCCGAGAAAAAAGGTAATTCAGTGAAACCCTCTATTTCATGGCCGAACCGAGCCTACTAGGTAGTGCTGGGTAGATGTAGATACCTACTAAGCATTGAGCTGGATGCTAAATTTCCAGAGCCGGCGCATTCAAGCGGCTTCCTTATCAGCTTATCGGGGTTATCGCGCTGCTGCGTCCCCAGATATTCTTCCGGCAAGAACGATTCAGCCAAGCTGGACCTTGCTTCAATGCACTTACCTACTTCTAGCTTTGAAGTTGACGTCTCTCATCTCAACCGTTTATCAGGGGAAAGACGTTTCATACTCTCCAACAATTTTATACCAAACCAACCTTCTCCTCCTACGGACCCGCCGTCGAAGATTTATCTGGAGATCAACGACCATGTCCACCTCGCACGCGACCCTGAGCGCCGCAGCCGATGACCGCAAGGCGCGGCTCGCGAAGCTCAAGACCCTCAAGCGCAAACAACCCGCCGACGAGATCGTAGCGCCGGAATCCGAGCGGGCGGGGTCCACACCGGCACCAGACGACAACGACGCAGCGGAGTCAAAGGCACAGGGGGGGGAGGTGGAGCGGGCGGAGGTAGACGTGGCGCGCCTACACCTCTCGGGGCGCAACTACGACGCTGAGACCAAGGGGCCGAAGCTGGGTTTCGAGGCACCACCGACGCTGGGGCTCGAGGGCCAGACGCTGGAGGCGCAGGCGGCGGACGTCGAGGCCGAGGTGCGGCGGAAGGCGGCCGAGGACGCGCAGGACGACCGCGGCGTCGACCTGTTCAAGCTGCAGCCCCGGAAGCCCAACTGGGACCTCAAGCGCGACCTTGAGAGGAAGCTCGAGGTCCTCAACGCGCGCACCGATAACGCCATCGCGCGCCTCGTCAGGGAGCGCATCGCCGGGGCGCAGCAGAAGGCGGCGAATAAGCCGGTGGCCGCCGACGGAGACGGCGAAGGCTCGGGGGAGCAGGCGGGCATGGAAGGCGTCGCGCTGGTTGAGGGCGTTAGGCTGCGCGAGAGGGAGGAGGAAGAGGATGAGAGGAGGGAGAGAGAGGAGGACGATCTGGCATAGCACTGAAATACGTATGGCTTGCATTGCACGGCGTCTGGTCACGGCATTGTGTGCATCGGCTCATTTTGACTGATATGGCATGGGATAAGGATGGCTTAGCTTAAAATTACTACATTATGATACCCAATCCTAGCGACCCATGTTCATCGCTTGCGTGAGGGCCAGCCTCTTGGAAAAGGGACTGAGACTTCGTTCGCGCTGTTCCCGCCGGGCAGATGCTCCCTTTGCCCAATCCTGTGACGCGTCTCTTCCACCGCGGTAACCTCCACGTCTTTCAACCCCCGCCGCATCCTCTCTGTATCGCGGAGGGCTGCTCCCACGGGCTCTATGCGAACCGGGAGACCTCGAGCGGAACCGCCGTGGGTTGTCCGGTGGCGGCGACCTGCTCGGGCTCGAGGAGTACCTTCTTCGCCGGTTATATGCCGGACCACTATTAGGAGATCTACTCCGCGCGCTGTAGCGATCTTGTGCATGGTTGATATCTCTCGCTGGAGATATTAACCGTTCTGGCCGTCGGTCTGATGGACTTGTGCTGCTTGGGTGGTACGCGTGATATGACGTGCGAGGACCACCTTCCTCAGAACTGTATGAGTCTCTTCGTGGAGAGCGGGTGGCCGTTGGCGGGCTCTCATATGCTCGTCCCGCTCCTCTCGGAGACCTAGAAAACTCCCGGTCTCGACCAGGAAAACCTGGTGAACGAGATGGTCTCGTAGAAGCACTGGACAAGGAACCGCGGGAGCCTGGTCTCCTATGCCTAGGCGGCCCATCATCATCGGACTCATCTTCGTCGCGCTCTAACTCGCGCTTCCTTGCTCTCTCAGCCTCCCTCTTCGCAAGCTCCTCATCGGCCACTCCTTTCCTACGAGTCCTAAGCGATCGATATCAGATTGGGACGAGCTTGGAGACTTACTTCTTTTGTAGAGCATCCGGGGTCTCACTGGTGAGTTTTGGCACTAGCTTTGGGTTGAGAAGTTGTTGAGTCCTAGAGGGACGGGGGACATAAGGCCTGTCTTGCGTCGATGCTTTGCATTCGTATGAGTAGTGTCGTATTTTAATGTCAGTGATCTCTTGTCATCAAAAACAACCGATGGGATACATATCTCTTTTTAGACATTTCTGACACTGAACATTGGCAGGGGTTGCTTTGGAGGGACCGCGCCGATACATGGTTATGGAATGCCTAGGCTTAGGTAGGCTTCAGGTGCTTGTACGGATCGGGGAGGAGACGATGATGGGAATGGTCCCCCAGGCAGTATTCCCTGCGAAATTAGAAACTGAGAACGGCTGGGAACAATTGGTTTCTCGTGTTGGTTAGTCTTTGCTTCGCGTATAGCCAGATAGATGATGTACAGCTTGTTTAAAGTGTAGGTGCACACGCTGACATGCAGCTGTAAATAAAAGGTGGCTTTGCTAAGTGCGACATGATCAGCCACAGCCTCCCAGCCGGTGAAGATGCCCAGGCTCCAGGCTGGGCTGCTATATGAGTACCTATTGGTACGAAGTAGGTAAGTACAGCAGATAAACAGAACAGTGCAAATATACTTGGCAAGTGCTGGCACCCACACCACCTTCAGCGGCTCATGCCGGCAGGTGCCAGGCACAGTTGCGCCCAAATGGAACTGATGAGCCCCTTAGGCGTTACAATACTACTACAACCTACGTACATACATGGTGTAGGACTCCTTGTAGCAGTCACTTTCAAGGCTTTTACGGCTCACTCCCCTCCTATTAATACTTTGTAAACTCCCATAATAGGCATACGCATAATAGAAAGACCATGACATAGCCTCTCGCCGGGTGGTAGAGCAGTAAAAAAACTTCTTGACTAAGGAATTATAACTGATAGATTTAGTCGACTTAAAACCATAACCGGTCAGTCGTAGGTACATAAGAGAGTGGGGAATCGATGCAGACAAGGTACCTTTCTCAGGAAATCCCACACCCTCCTCCATCACTTAAAAAAAAAAGTTAGTCCTGGGCACCAGTCTCCGGTTATGTCAGCTGCGATTCCCTGGGTCTAAATTGCAATACGTACTACTTACCTCTACTTACCTTGACCTCTAACTTATATTTCCAATTTCGACATCCCCCGAACTTCCTTCAGGAGCAACAATATCAATAGTAGTGGTAGCAGTAGCAGCAGCAGCAGCGGCCAGCCAGCTCTTCTACTTGATCGGCAACCCCTGAATGCAGCCTGAGCCGACCGGTTAGTACATCGACACCCAGCCTCCGCGCAAATCCGTCGAGTGCGCGCACTGTACTTTTTGCGACCGAGTCTGAGGCGTGCAACAGGCGGGACAGCAGGCACTTCTTTCTCTGCGATTCTTCTCCTGCAACGGTCTTTCATCTTCCCCAGCTTCTTCTAGCGCACAACCAATCGTGTGCTCACCGCGATTTCCAGACTTTCC
Source organism: Monosporascus ibericus (assembly GCA_004154915.1). Taxonomy (NCBI): domain Eukaryota; kingdom Fungi; phylum Ascomycota; class Sordariomycetes; order Xylariales; genus Monosporascus; species Monosporascus ibericus. The sequence continues at coordinate 57,287 of QJNU01000231.1, forward strand.
TATTCAACGTCTCATCTATAAGATAAGAGGAGGGTTTGTTGGAAAATCCCTTACAAGACCACCCACCTTCAACCAGGCGTCTCTGGATTCGCTGGTCATTGAATGCTCTCAGCTGGAGAGTACCCCCACATCTGGAAATATCGCGACGACCATCAAGAATATCTATGCCAACGTCTACCACTTGCTTTGGAGCTACGAATCACCAACAATGGTCAGCTCTATTCCGGATTCCCCTAGGGCCGTCTTGATCCTTTTTACTTTTTGAGTTCTGGCCTTGCTCCGACTTGTTTTCTACCCACGTTTCTAGAGGGCCTCGGGTCATTCTTACCAGCGAGCGTTCAGTTCAGGGTTATTAGTTTATCAGCTCTCTGAAGCACCGTCCCCTGTTCTCCTGTCGTTACCGAGCCCGCTTCGTCACTTGCACATAGTTGTTTTCAACTCAGACGACGTCAGTTCAAGTCATGGCCACGGCACCAGTAACCACTGGTCCCAAGAAGTTGTCATTTGCGAAGGTACATTTTCCCGATATCTTACTATATCTCTATTTGCCCCTTTTACTACCTCGTCTAACACCTATTCCTGCTATCTCCCCTCCACGTATCCACTCATCGGCTAATTAAGAGATAAAGGTTGTCGCATCCGGCCCCAGAGACAACCCTCTGGTCTCGTCACGAGTGGCCGTTCCTACCATTGACCGCCGTGTCCAACCATCTGTCAGTCCTGTAACTCCGGTCGCATCAAGGGAGTCTAAAATGACTGCTGTCGCAAGTCCTACCCGCGCCCCAGAGCCTTCCCTCGCTCCCGTGGGAGTCAGTTCAGCAGCGATGCCTTCCACGAGCGAAGTTCCCGACGGTAATAAGCTTGTGGACGGAATGAAGGGGCTTGCCGTGTCCTCCACTACAACTGGCGCTGCCGCCACGCCAAGCCTTGTCGTGAACGGCTCGTCATCAGGCCCGTCGCCTGCAAAGTCGCAAGGCAAGGCCGACACGGGCACATCGGGTTCTGACGACCATTCGCAGAGGGCCGATTCAAATTCCGAGACGGGCGCAAAGGCGCCTAGTCTCGATGGCAAAAGCGTCACCTCCGGCACCACATTTGCTTTGGATGAAAAGGAATCCTTGCGCCCGGACGACAGTGCTAGTGTGAAGGCAGCTGCGGAAGATGACGAGATCTACTCGATTAGGAGTTCCCTAATTACAACATCTAGGATCGGCTCGGAGGTGGCGCGTGTCCATCGCCTTCGGATCGGTGACATGCCCGAACGGCGTATTATCAAAACTGTCACAGAGGTCCAGGATCAGGGCGTATTGACTCCCCAGAGTGGCGCCTCCGGCCAGCAGCAGCCAGCAGGAAACCCCCAGAACCTAACGCTAGCTCCGAACACTGTACCTTCCGATTACACGTCCGTATATGGGCAGCATCCGGACGAGAAATTGCTCGAAGCTATGCAGTCACCCAAGGATCGATTGTTTCTCCTTAGGCTAGAGCAGGACGTCATCAATTTCGTTCAGACTTCCAAGTAAGTCTATCTCGCTTCAAGTAGCAATGACTGAAGGCTAAAATGCGCCGTAGGGAACCTTATATGGATCTTCCGCCAAACAACTCCTTTTGCAGGATGTTGACCCATAAGCTTGCTGACTACTATCACATGACGCATTCATTCGAAGCAGTGCAGGGCGCCGTGCGCATCTACAGGACCCCTTTCTGTCGCGTCCCACCATCCCTAGCTAGTATCGTTGAGAGCACGACTAATAGCAACAATAACACGCCGCCCCCGGCCGTGCTACCAAAGAAGATTATGCGGCGTGGGGAGGATGACGGCTCTGGGCCAGCTAGTACTAACCAGTCCAAGGCCACATCCGAAGTTGGCAGCGACTGCAAGGACAAGACAGCTCCAACCAAAGAAAAGCAAGTACCCCCACTGTCTCCACCACTGTGCTAGATCTTCTCCCTCTAACCGCCAATGTAGGCTTACTAGAGAAGAGCGAGAGGAGGCATATAATAGAGCCCGGGAGAGAATATTCGGGACAACTGAAAAGCAAGGGGAATCTAATACGGGTAAGTCTCTGAACCAGTCGAGAAGATTGCCCCTTTTTTGCTAACAATGGCCAGAAGATGATTCGAACGGTGTCTCTCGCGCCAGCTCTGTGTCGGCAAAGGATAAGTCTAACCTTGGGAAACGAGGAAAAACCGGCAAACAACGCAGAGATGACTCGGAGAGTTTCGATTCCCGCTCGCAGTACACCGCTTATTATCCTCCGCAGCAACCAAATTGGACACCTCAGTATGTTCCTATTGGGAACCCACAGTTCACCGGTCAACTTCAACAGCCTTATCAAACCCCGATGGCGCAGCCTTATCCGGCTGCGCCGCCGACGTATGCTACCATGATGCCGAACAACGCTTATCCGCAGTATGGCAACATGCCGGCAGTAAGTTCGCCCCCAACTTATCTAGAGCTCTTCCCAACTGTTTTCGAGTATATGCCCCAGCCCCCGCCTGGCCCCCCGCGGTATCCTTCGTCGAATGGCTCAATGGGGGCGTACGGACCTCCAATGCAGACGACACCGCCCCAGGCTTGGCAACCAGGTGTGAACCAAGCGCCTTCGCCTGGCCCTTACCAGAGTCGTGGTCCACAAGCACCTCAACCCCAAGGCAACATAGGGCCAATGAACGGCATTCCGTACGCCTACGGCCAGCTGCCTGCTAATGCCAATCCGCACGACCCTAAGAGCCAGCATCCAATTCCCGGGAGTTACAACCGCCATGCTTTCAACCCCAAGACGCAGTCGTTCGTACCTGGCAATGGAATGAGTCCGGGGCAGCCTCCGTTGGCTCCTTATAACATGGGGGGACCCCATGGAAGTCCTCAAATCGGTTCTCCCCATATGGCGTACAGCGGGTTTAGCTCTCCCGTACCGCCCACGCAGCCCTACATGGGAGGGCCCGGCTACGGCATGAGCCGCCAGGGGTCGAACAATTCTCTGCCAGCCTATCACCCACCGCACTATATGTCTCAACACCCGTCATCGCATCTTCCACAGATGCCACCTCAAATGCCGAATAAGCCCGGTATCCACCCAGGACCGTCGACTGGACCTGGTCAGGCATTCAGTCACCTCCCTAACTATAGCAACCCGCCGGCAACACTGCCGCAAAAGCCACCTTCCGGAATCTAGAAAAGCTTCCCTCCCAACGACACCCCAGATGGTTTAAAGCACGTAATGCTCAGCGGCTCCTCCGATGTTTGTTTTCGTCTTCTAAACTTCATTCAAACATGGTAGGGAGCCTAGGCGCTAGAAGTGTCTGTCTTATGTTGAGTTCGGACTCGGGGGTGGATTGGCGAGGGTAGTCGTAAAGAACGATGTCTACGGCGTAAATGGCGGGGTCATGTGTGCGTATAGGCACAGCATTGGCTGGCGTTTGAGGCGAAAGTTCTGCGATTTGACGGCGGCTTCCGCCTTTGAAGAAGCAGAGGAAACTAGTGGTGCATTATCAATCTATCATATTACACAAGTCTTTCGACTCTACTGCGTGCGGCTACTGCTGTGTGGGATGTGGCGTTCACCGTTCGAGGCTAGGCGATAGGGCATGATCGAGAGATACTGCTGACATATGTGGTTTGCTGGTGTATATGCATAACCCCTAAAACATCCTGTTGGCACATGGTTCGAGTTTCTTCTACCTCGGAAACTACCCTTAGAACGAAATCTATAATAATTCCAACTTCGCTCCCCAGTATACCGGAGTCGATGGCGACGCTTTGCAGCGATCGACGTGGCTCTGTTTTCAAGGAACGCTTACTAGGTAGTTAGTCACTTCAGACTCCATGATCTCCGGGAATAGTCGGATCTTGCCGTCTCCCAATTTACCGACTCGCCTGGCACATGATTGCCTCTTCCTTAGGGGAAACACGGTGGCCACTGATAACGTCAGAGTGAGTTTCGGGCGTATCATGCATGGTCTTCCCCTCTTCTGCCTCTCCCTCTCCTTCGCTCCTGGCTGGGTAAAGCGGGCAGTGGTGATGCTCAGCCTAAATAGAGAGGAGGGAGGAGACGTTGGAGAGGAAGCAACCAGGATCAAGGTTTTATTTCATTTTTAAATTCTTTTTTTAAGTGGAATCTCCCAATATCGGCACGGCCGAGAGAGGAAACAGGGGGCGTATCGTATCCCTGGCCTCTGGTTCTTGACGCTTCGCGGGGGGGGGGGGGATACATAGATAATCTGGTGCTGCCAGTGTTCCGTCTAGTCTGATGGCTCCTCCGCTTGGCCCCGGCGCCGCCTCGTACGACTGGCCAGAGGAGGCGTACAGACGGGTCGCTTTTATCGGTTCGTCGCATACGCTCCTCCGGGGATTATATGAGGTGGGGAGGGGCCGGGTACTCTGACCACGGAGCCTATAAGTTTGGACCTTTGGCGCTCCGCTATGTCATTGGCGCTATCGACGGCGTGAGCGCCTATGTACGAGCCCAGATACGTGTTACGTGTGATTGCCCCTGAGTCACGACGTGTCGGTGGATGGATAGCGCAGTATCCGCGTCACCTGCTATTATCTGAACAGTAAGGGGCCTCCCCCTTATTCAGCGCTAAGCGTGAGGCACTCGCGAGTAAGGGGCGAATCGTGGTATATGTGAGAAATCTTCGGCATTCTCGAGGTCCTAGACGGGGCATCACCGCACAACCTCTAGCTCCCGGAATCATACACGTATCGGCTGCTCTCTTCACACGCATTATCCACCTCGAACATAGAGGGGTACAGAATCATGCAGAGTCATCACTTGGATTATGTTCGGAGGATTTCATATGTTTTGCTTTGAGAGAAGCGTCCCAGTGATCTATAGATGGAACCCACATCCCCTACCGGGTCGGAACGCCTGACCAGTATAATAATAATAGTACCACGAATGCAGGGACTTTTAGTTTTCTCACGCCCAAGCCGTTCCCCTCGCCATGTGTGTACGCCGACGTGAGTAGTGGCGGTAATCCAGGACAGGCAAACAGCTCCTCCTCGCGTATCTAAGCCCGTGAATGATGAGCCCCTTCATGGCTTGATACCATGTAGTTCTCTTCGTGTACAAGGGCTCCGCCCTGCCCTTTGGAGTAGAATACCGTCCTTACACTGGGCGGTCCACTCGCGGGCTCATTCACTCGCCATTCTCCCTCGGCTCCCTCGGCTCCCTAGGCTCCCGGGGTTCGCGCTGGTCCCGGCCGCCTCGGCCACCACCCCTTCCGCCCCTCTTGCCGCCGCGTCCGCCGCGGTCTCCACGCTCGCCCCTGCCCTCCTTGTCATCCTTGTCGCGGTCTTCGTTGGCTAGGGCGGCGGTGGCCAGGCGCTGGCTCAGGTCGATCTGGGTGCGGATGCTGTTGGCGAGGTAGCTGACCATGAGGACGTCTTGGATGTGGTTGTTGAAGTCGGACTCGATGTTGGAGGGGTCGACCTTGGGGGCCAGGGACAGCGAGCCCATGAGGTACTGGCCGAGGGCGTTGTTGGGCTCGCGCTCCTCGTCGATGATGGCGCTCACGAACTCGGACACGCGGTCTAGCAGGTCGGCCGTGTGCTCGATGCTCCGTGTCAGACCCTCAATATCCGTCGCCACGGGCGCGCTGCGTTCCTCGGCGTCCTTGGCCGTCGACAGCAGCTCCAGAGCCGACCGCTCAGCATCGTTATACGCCACCTTGTGCGGAACCTGGATGAACAGACAGCTCTCGGCGGCGCGCTCGGCGTTGACGGCCACGGGAGCGCTGATGTAGGCCTTCAGCTGGACGTCGGCACCGGGCTCGGTCGAGACGGTCAGGTGTATGGCGGGGTGGGGGAAGGTGCCGGTGTCGGGGGCGGCGAAGAAGTTCTGGATCAAGGCGCTGAAGCTGTTAAGCTCATGCGACGTCGTGTACCAGCCCAGCAGCGTCTCCCGCGGGTGCGCCCTCAGGTGCAGCGACAGCATGTTCTTCTGATACTCGACATCTACCTCCACCTGGTCCTCGTTCTCAGTGTGCGGGATGGCGAAAGAGGACGATATGGAGGCTTCGGAGCCATCCTCAGACCGAGTGCCTACGAGAGCACCAATTACTCGGGAGGAAGAGGCAGCAGGGTCGGCGGGCAGGTCACGGCGGACGGCATGGTCGAGGATGGAGAAGATGGCCTATTCGCGAGGTATATAGTAAGTATACTTCGTAACTACTTGATAATTCGCTCCCAGTCCTAATGTAGTGGATGGGTCGCATAGGCAGGGATTCATAACGTACTTCGGGCTGGACATTGACGGATAGCGGGGCAAGGCTGCCCTGGTAATTTATTGACGTCGGTGCTAAAGGCCGCGAAAGGTGAAGGAAGGTATCGGTATCAACAGCCATGATGGGCGAAGTGGGCAATTGGCGAATGGCTTCTATCCTTGGTGCCTGTCGTTGGAGAGAGAAGCTGGACGTAGAAGTCCGGAGGGGTCGCTATTTGGGTTGGTCGGGTCGTCGGTTTCTTGACTTGAGCCTCTTTCCTTTGCTCCTCCAGGTTCGGGCCCAGTTGCGACTTCCACACAGCCTGACAGACAAGATCAAAAATTGAATGTCAATTTTCACTTTCCTGTTCGCTTGGTAAAAATAGCGGGGTTTGTGCGATTAGCAGATGAATCACGCTAAGATAAGGAATAAGAGGTGGTACTGATGCTCCAGAACACTGTGGCGCATTTATGCTGCCCCACTAGATGGATGTGGCTTGACCTCATATGATTTTTAGTTCGCTTGCCGCAGCAGAGCTCTCTTAATTCTTGAAGTAAAGGCTTTGATCGCAAGTTGCTCGGCCACCGTTAAGCCGACCGGGAAGTTAATACGCCTAGACGTTTCAATGAAAATATAGTACCGTCATTTTTTAGTTTCCTTCTCGGACAAGGTCCCTCTGGGTTGGTTGACCTTGGCCTGCAAGTCCACCAACTTATAAGATTTTCAAAATGCCAAGCAAAAAAGGACCTGCTGGCCGTCGAGGGCCTCCCAAAATAAAAGGTGGAAAACCCAAGGGCAAAAGTGGGTTTACACGGGCGTCGAAGTTTCAAGGTTCGAGAACAGCAGAAGCCGAGTAAGTATATCCTACTGAGATTGCATAATCTCGTTTAAACTAACAATTCGTACAGGGACGTAGAGAGTGAGGCGTCGGATGTGGTATCTGCATCGGAGGGTGAATTTGAGGACGAGGACGATGTCCAGTCCGACGATGAAGGAGATCAGGCGGCAAAGCGGCCCTATCTAGCCTTGATGCAGAGCTTTGCACAGGAGGCGGCACCTCAAGCCAAAAGGAGAAAGCTGACCCACCAGCTTGAGGAGAGCCGACCAAAACCAGAGACAGAGCCAGAGCCAGAACCTGCCTTGGACGATGAAAGCCATGACGTGGATTTGGTAGAGGAACCCGAGGAGGGCCCTGAAGCCGAAGCTGAAATTGATGCACTCGATGACGACGAGGAAGACATGTCGGATCCCTTTGAAACCCACTTCGCCAACCCTGACCAGGACGTGTTGAAGAGGCGGCTCAAGGCGATCGAGTCGAAAGACTACGCGCAGATTCAACCCGAGAAAAACGGGTGGAGGATTACCAGGTGTATTCCGGGCAAGGATTCACCTCTGGCCAAGGAGCCACCGACGATATCTGGGCCCTCGAGTCTAAAGCTAAAGCACAGACTTGTCGAGACGGCCGCCAAGAAAAGTCCGAGTTTCGACAAGCTAGAGCAAATTCTCTACCCTTCGGTGTTTGGGTACCAAGATTTGCTATTTTGCGGACGGACGGTGAAGAACGCCGAGGCTCTGCGGCGGATGACATGCCTGCACGCCGTCAACCATGTTTTCAAGTATGTCAACTCATGAGAGACGAGTTGTAACTGGAACTAAGTTTTGCTACAGGACACGAGATCGAGTGATCAAGAATAATGCCAAACTCGCCAAAGAGGGTGAAGAGACGGATTTCGAGCCCAGGGACCAGGGGTTCACTCGACCAAAGGTCCTGATGATCCTCCCTACGCGACAATCCGCTGTCCGTATGGTCAACATGATATGTTCGATCTGCGAACCAGACCAACAGGAGAACAGAAAGCGTTTCGACGACTCGTATCTCGACAAGGAGGCCAAATTCTCGTCGGACCGGCCGGAAGATTTCCGGGAGCTCTTCGAGGGCAACGACGACGACATGTTCCGCATAGGCATCAAGTTCACGCGGAAGACCATCAAGTACTTCGCGCAGTTCTACAACTCGGACATCCTCATGGCCAGCCCGCTCGGCCTCCGCATGGCCATCGGGTCAGAGGAGGACAAGAAGCCCATGGACTACGACTTCCTGAGCTCCGTCGAGGTAGTCGTCGTCGACCAGGCCGAGGCGCTGCTGATGCAGAACTGGGAGCACGTGGAGCACATCTTCGCGCACCTGAACCTGCAGCCGCGCGAGGCGCACGGTTGCGACTTCTCGCGCGTCCGCGAGTGGTACCTCGACCGCCAGGCGGCCAACTTCCGGCAGACGCTGGTCCTCTCGGCCTTCAACGCGCCCGAGCTCGCCGAGCTGCACCGCCTGGGCCGTAACTGGGCGGGTCGAGCCCGCGTGCAGCCCGAGTACAGCGGCACGATCCAGGAGCTCGGCCTCAAGGCGCGGCAGACGTTCTCGCGGTTCGAGGCGGTGTCGATCACGGCGGAGCCCGACGCGCGGTTCGCGTACTTTACGAGCGCCGTGGTGCCGGCCCTGACGAAGCGCGGGGCCGATGCCAAGGGCACGCTAATCTTCGTGCCGTCATACCTCGACTTCGTGCGCGTACGCAACTACTTCGCCACGAGCCCCGCCGTCGCGGGCCTCGGCTTCGGCGCCGTGTCCGAGTACGCCGACGTGCCAGAGGCGTCGCGCTCGCGCTCGCACTTCCTCACGGGCCGCCACCAGGTTTTGTTATATACGGAGCGCGCGCACCACTTCCGGCGCTACGCCATCCGCGGCGCGCGCCGCGTCGTCTTCTACGGCCTGCCCGACAACCCGCTCTTTTACAAAGAGGTCGCCGGCGACTTCCTCGCCCGCAGCGAGCAGGACCTCCGCCTCGAGCCCGGCCAGGGCTCCGTCCGCGTCCTGTTCTCCCGGTACGATTTCCTGAAGCTCGAGAGGATCGTCGGGTCCAAGAGGGTCGGCAGGATGATCCGGGAACGAGGCGATACGTTTGATTTTGTCTAGGGGCAACGGCGCATTTACGCTTGTTGCACGAGTCTGAGAGAGTAGACTGGTAGACGGCAAGGAGGACCTTGGCTCCTAAAATTTAATTCTGGTTGATAATGTACATATTCGTACAAATGCCCGTGTTCCAGATTCAACATGGCGCGCGTATATTATATACGCTGGCACATCCGTAATAGTGATACATTTTCATCTCTAGCCCAACCGGCTCCCCCCAATCTCCACTTATCCACACGTGGCGATCACCTCTCAGCCGACGGGCTCTTCGCGTCGTGCTTCTTCCTCAACCCGGCCGCCGTCGCGGTGACACTCCTGGGCGCGACCCCAGCCCCGGCGGCGAGCTGCTTTGGTAGTGGTGCGTCGACGCCGCCGCGGCGGTCGAGCCGCATGGCCGCCATGCGCTCGACCATGCCCTCGAAGGCGTCCTCGGCGGCCTTGCCGCCACGGTACCGCAGCACCTTGTCGCGGTTGAGCAGGGTGAGCTCGTTCGAGGGCCGGCCCAGGCGCCGGTCGCGCGCCACCGCGGCCGCCGTCATCGCGTACCGCAGGTCCTTGGGCCCGTCCACCAGCTGCAGGACCGCCGACGCCCCCTGGTCGTACGTCGATTTGGGCTCCGTCCGCAGCACCCGCGTGTAGCCCCCCGGCCGGTCAGCGTAGCGCCGCCGCAGCTCGCCGAAGAGCTTCGGCAGCAAGTCGTGCGGTGTCTACGGGGAAGCAGGGGCCTGCGTCAGCCTGTACGTTCTTCGTCTCGGGGAGAGTGGGTAATTGCGCACGTATAGGATACCGGTGGCCTTCCGGCGGCTCGTCTCGTTATTCCGCTTCGCGAGGGTGATCAGTTTTTCGGCCAGGCGCTGCGTCTCCTTCGCCTTGGGCCACGTGGTGTGGACGGACTCGTGCTTGACGAGGGCGGTGACGAGGTTTCGGAGCAGGGCCTGTCGGTGCGCCGAATCTCGGCTCAGGTGCCGGTACTTGACGAGACCTCCCGCCATCTCTCGAGTGGTTTATCGAATCGGCGTTAGACGGCGGAGGAGGCGTTGCTTTTACGTTTTGGACGGTCGATATGACGGGAATATCAATGTAGCCAGGTACCTCGTATGAAGTACTTTTTTGCTGTCAGAGTGGGTCCGAACTTTTTCTTCAGAGCTTCCAGTGAGCTTCAAGTGCCACCTTCCAAAAAATATTAAAAGCGGTCTTGGCATCCGGGCCTGCACCTGCCACAGTTAAGCCTCCAGCCGGGCCCGGCCGTCGGAAAGAGCAACTTTCGTCATTGCTTTTCCTGTTCCCGCCCGGTCTGGCCAAATTCTCTGGCGACGATATCCGGATCTCTCAATTGAGTCAGATGCATCCTCAAGAAGAAGAAAAAGAAAAAAAAAACCCCTCCCCCAAGCTTATAACCGCTTTCTTCGCTTATTCGTTATCTCAGCTGAACGACATCATATAAAATCGGCGCCATAGTGCGCACAGAATCCCCCAACTCCAGCTCACCATGGGCTTCACAACAGGCTTCGTACGTTCCGTCCTCCCCCCAGGGCCTCTCTCACACGTCCACTCGCCGGCACTAGCTAACAACAACACGCCGATTCGCAGACAGGAGGCGTGACCCTGACCCTCTCCCTCGCCTACCTGACGATGCTGGCGCACCAGCGCAACCGCGAGCACCAGGCGTCTATCCTGCGGCAGCAGACGTACGTCATCTCGGGGCTCTACGACCCGCTGCCCCCGACACTGCCGCCGACGCGCGCTGAACTCGCCGCGCTCGAGCGCCGCAACCTCGTGGACACCGCCAAGGACCGCTGGAACGCCGAGGTCGAAGGTGCCGTGCGCTGGGCCCAGACCAAGGACTGGGAGGGCGTGCGCGAGCGCCTCGAGGCCGCCGTCGGCAGAGTCTGGGCCCGCGCCCTCGGCCGCGCCGCCGTCGTGGCCGAGGCTGAGGCCGCCGAGCTCCACGTCAGCGAGGCCGCCGCGAGGGCACGAGCCGAGGTCCAGGAGAAGGTGAAGAGCGAGGTAGCCGCGGTAAAGGACCAGGGCGGGGCGGGGGCACGTACGGGCGGCGTCCTCGAGGCAGTGAGCAAGGGACTCGAGAAGGGCAGGGAGGCAATCTCAAATCTCGGGAAGACAACGGCGGCCGCCGAGTCGAAGGCGGATGACAAGCTCGAAGAAAAGTTGTCTGGGCTCTCGCAGGAGGACAGAATCATCACACAGCGCTATCAGAAGCCCAGGCCTGATGACCGGAGCCCCGAGGAAATAATAGCGGAGCGATACTTGCCAACTGATCAGCGGGACAACAAGGAACAGAAATTGAAGGCATTTTAGAGGTAGCCTTGAGTGCTTGGTGTCGGCCGAAAGAGGTCCATATAGAAATACTATGTACAATATGACCATTAACATTAGACTAAGGGACAAGCCCACGGTTGAGCACCTCGGGCTAGCTCAACTCCATTAACCTTTCATGTCCATATCTTATTGACGAATTTACTGGAGCCGGCTTCCATTCGTTGCCATCCTGGGACACATCTCTAATAAGCCGCCCGGTTGCTAACTGAGTTTCACAATCGGCCTTCGTGATAGATGATGCAGCCGGAAGGGGGCTTGTCATGATTCAAGTTGCATCAAAAGTCAGCCCCGATAATCAGTCAAGGGTGACTGTGATCATTTGCTTGGTGACGCACAAACTTCTGACTTGACGATACGCGCTGACTTGAACACAAAGTGTAAATTCCGGTCTTAATTATGGCCCCCAGTCTCGCCATATGTCGGAGAACAAGCACTCGATCAAAGCATCTTGAAGATCCCTTCATATGGGCAACCTGCAGAGCGTCATCAACTGTTTCAAGAAACGAACCCGCGGCCAAAGAGAGCAGAGAGGAAGTGAGCGGAGAAGGAAACGTATCGCACCCAGGCGCAGCCGCCGCGTCCGCTCCTTCGCCACTACATCCAGCAGCACTCACAGCTCACCAAACGGAACGACGTCCCGGCCCCGAGGGAGGGATGGGGCTAGAAGACGGAGGTGTCCGCGGACCGCTCCACCGACCGTACATAGCGCATGTCGGAAGCCTTCTGTGGCGAAGGCTGCTCCTGCCGATCACTTAGGAAGCTTTAAGCGCAGAGGTACGCGTAGATCGCGGCGACGGCACGGGTCGAGACACGACGACTCGAGACGTCGTCCCAGCAACCGGCGCCACGGCTCCCGTCGCGGCCGACGCAGGGACTGTAGGTCGAGGGTAGACGCCACCGGCGGGCATAGGAGGAACACCTACAGCCGGGCACACGCCTCTCCTACCCCCGCCACATCCACACCTCCCCGTTCCCCGTCGCCTCACCGGGCCACGAGGACCCGGGCCCGATCCCCACTGATGCCCTAAATTTCCGTCCAGCCACCCTCGTCTCCTCCCCCGCCCGCTTCCGCAGACCCCAATAACAGGCGCGGCTTATCCCGGACCGCTCCCCACCAACGCACAACCCACCGCGGCGGGCAGAGCCGAGACCAAAGCGCAGACCCACCGCCTCTCTCCGTCCCGCCGCCCTCGACGCCCCCCACGGTCCTCGGCCGCCGACTGGGCGAGATGACGCGGACGTACGTGCACGGGGCCTCGGAGTCGTCGACGGTCGCGCGGGCGGGAGCCGCGGACGCCGTCTCGCTGCTGAACCGCGGGCTCGGCGACATGACGCGGACCGCCATCCAGGGCGTGATAGAAGACCCGCCGCCCGCGAGCGGCAGCGGCGCCGGACTGTCTAGACAGCTCGCAGGTGCGCGTCAGCAGCGAGTCACGTTCGCGTCCGCGTTCCCGGTCTAAAAAGTCGCCGCAGCAGCACAAGGCCAACAACAAGAAAACAGCAAAGGGGCGGTTCCGACGGCGCCGGCGCCGCAGTCGAAGCCGAAGCGCAAGCACGTCGCCATCGTGGGACGTCCTCGGAGCTCATGGTGTGGCGCTTAGACATGCAGACCAGGCGGCAGGAGGAGGACATGGGGCTCCTGGCTCGCAGGAGCAGGCCGTGGTGGGTTCCCAGTTCCAGCAGCAGCAGCAGTAGTGAATATGACAGCGAGAGCGACGTTTCCGGCAGCTCGTACTTGGGATCTAAAAGATGCCCGGCAGTTGCGTTGGGCGGGGTGGCGGAGGGGAGGGAGTCCTGTTTCTCTGTGGCCGCTTGGTTCGAGGCCGGCTGGGTGTTGACGACGAAACATAGATGGACGCTTTGGCATGTGGCTGTATAATCATTGCCATCGTGGCTGAACAGAATAAGGCATCTGCACGTCCGGTAACAGGAGGCTACGGTGAAAGGTGTCGCGTACTGGGTAGCATCGCGGACCCAGCACGCTCTGTTCAATGTCATGTTGTATCCCAATATTCCCCCCACCACCCACCCCCCCGGATACCTCGTTAATCGGGAGATACTTAGATCTTATTGCGCAGTGCTAGCCCGAGAGTTGTCAACTGGTTCAGGACTCCGGGGAAGGCTTGCCGGGTTAAGTCTCTTAGCCTCGTGAGGCCTGTTCCATTTGTGGTACCTGTAATTGTGCTTTACATGCCGAATAGCAAGTTTTAAGGGAGAGGTGATTGACGTCCGGTCCAATAACATCTCACTAGGGTAGTGGACTGTCGGTAGAATGTCACTGTGCAAGGAGCTATCTCTAAGCACGATAGAAGATACGGAGGCGAAAAAGGGGGCACCTCATGCTTAGACCCATGCATATGCTGCATCGTCTAGCATCCACTAATACCAGGATAGACCGCCCAAAGGACGTAAGACTAGGCCAGGCTGTGTCTAGCATGACCCGAGATGTCATTGAAAGGAAGTTTCCACGTGTGGTCACGAATGAGTAATAGAAGATAAGTCGTAGTGCCAAGTTGTCTGGATTTCGAATGGCACCTACCTCATCTCGTCCATAACTAATCATTCGAAGGTCCGTTCAACGAACCGAAGGTTCAAACCCTCGATATAAAAAGCATACATGCCTTCGCGTTCACGGTGGTCCACACCATGTTCTCCGACCCACTTTCCCAACCTTCAAAATGGCCCGGCTTGAATGATCCAAAGCTGTAGTGAAATCCAGATTTTGTTACCAATCGACCTGCCCGTCCTCCGGGCTCCCGTGAGCGACGACCCCTGCTGTCTGCTCGGGTGGGGGAAAATATGCTGGTATCAATGAATTAACAATAGTGTGTAGTGGAACTTGGAAGGGAAAAAGGTCTCCGTGGGTGATGTCGTGTGTATGACCGGAGAATATAAAGAACGCCGGCATATGTCACTTTCCAACACTTTTCCCTCCTATACTGTCTGGGGCCCATGTGGCAAGTGTAAAAGTTCGGGAGAAAAAAAGGGCTTTTATACAAGAAACTGAAATGAAGTTGGTGAATCAGTACGCTACAGATTTCTTGCGGCGCTCGAACATCCGTGAGAAACTATGACTCGGCTTTTCTTCTGTGGGAGACATCGGCGATGCGATAGTTGACGGTGGGGGTTCGGAATCACGCAAGAAGCTGGCTAAGTCCGAGGTCCCCGTCGTCGTTGGGACTGCCTCCCGGGGCTCGAATTTCTTCACCGGTACCCGACCGGGCGCGCTGATCCCGGGTGAGCCGGCTTTCGAGGATGCCAAGAAGTCGCCACCAAAATTGCCAACCCCTGGCGGAATATTCACAGTGATAGGGGTGTAGCCCTTACCAGTGCCCGTACTTGCCCGGCTATTTACTGGCCGCGATTCTACCACGTTGGACCCCTTCCCCATTAGGCTAGAGAATGATCCACCGTTTGAGTGTCCCGACCTTAGTCGCGAAATCAAGTTGGGAGCGGACTTCTTCTTTGGGAGTGTTTGGGATGTGAGAAAGGGTTGCGGCTTTGGTTCTGGCGGCGGCTGACAGTTGTTCAGAAAATCAATCAAGCTCTCCTCTTGTTTGGCCTTAGGTTTGGCTATGACGTCCTCGAAGAAGTCGCCGTCCTCGTCACTTAAATCGACGGCGTACGGATCTTGAACTCGTCGCTGTTTGCGCTTCAGCACCGTATCCTCATCGTCGAAATTGTTTCCGGAGTATGCCATCGGTTTGTTGGCTTTGCTCAGAAGGGCACTCTGTGAATTCAACGATGAAGGGGCAGAGGTCTCAGTAGCGTTCGTCGAAGCCAAGCTGTCCCTGATATCGGGCAACACAGCATCAACAGCTCTACCTCCGGTTGGCCCAAACATCTGCATCTGATCAGAGTCCATGGTATTACGGAAGGGAGCGACGTGGCGCGGGATGCGAGGGTTGTCGCCGGTAGAATCCTCTGGTCCGCGTCGTATGAAGTCGATAAGTTCAGAACTCCCATTGCTCGAAGCGACAGCCGCCTCTCTTGCCTGAAGGCGAGCGCGCGTAGCGGAACTAGTACGACGACTGGTCATACTAGTACTATGTGGCGAAGCAAATGATGCGCTGGTCTTCCGAGCATTCGCCACACTTCCGGCGTGGACCTGCTTAGGAGGGTCTGTCTCTCCCTGCGGTCCGGTCGAGCGAAGGAAATCGGCGAAGTCCTGAGTGGACTCTACCGGGACTCTTGCGTCGCGTGCTACGCGGCCGGAGCGAGTTGTCGTAGGCATCGAAACTGGCGCTCTTCTTGGACTCTGGTCCGCGACCTTACCATAGATATACCTGTCTGTCGGAGGGTGCGACTTGAATCCCGTCGGCTTCGACACCGATAATGATCTCTTGGATAAGGATGACCGGGAGGATTCTACAAACTTGGCATCTTCGCTCTTTCGTGATTTGTGGGCCGCCACAGGACTGTGATCGCTGGCCGGTTGGCTCGACTATGTTTTTTGTTAGAACTGCCGCTACGAAGGATGAGAGTGGAAACTTACATTCATACTTCGCATGGATTCTGGCGTTAAGGTGTACTGCAGGGTGTGGTCGCTGTGAATTAGCTCCTCGAAGTTACGAACAACGTCCCCAGAATGATGGGAACCATTATCTTCGGAGCTACGAACTGCCTTGAGCTTGTTCGATGTCGTCGATGACGGTGAGTCGGCCCGAAGAGAACGTCGAACGTTGGGTGACTCGGGCAAGCCCCGGTGGGCGGTGACTGTCGCGCCCGTCGTATCCGCTCGTCCGTGGTCTTGCGTTCCTGTACTCCTCTCAGGCAGGGTAGGTAATGGCGGGGTCCTATAGCTCGATTTCTGGGGCACATCGTGAATCTCCTGGGGTAGGTAAGAGGTTGGTAGGGAAGAATGTCTCGGGGTCGGCGCATTCAAAATTGTCACTTTCGTCGTTGCCGAAGTCGGACCTGTAGAATGCGAGGGGACACTCTTTGGGGGGCTACGGGCTCGTGGAGGCGGTGCTGAGACGGTGCTGACATCCCAATGGTCGTCCGCCGACAGTACAACCCCGTTACGTTTTACGGTACTGGCGGGAAACGCATATGGCTCCTGCTCTTCAGGGATTGGCGGGGTGGGAGTCGAGACGCTACCCTCGCGGGAGATGCTGGTGGGCCGAGGATGATCGGCATTATCGAAAGAATTTGTTCGCGAGCCGACGCTCGGGCTTCGAGGCGAGTGAACATCAATCAGCCTGGCAGAGCGCACACTGTTGGAACGCGCAATTAGAATCGATGGAGGCCTTGCGACGCCAGGTTCTGAACCAGCTGATGACCTCCTTCCCCCAAACGATATCCGGGAAGAGGTTAGTATTTCTGGTTCTTCTACGAAATCGTCGATTTCACCATTATCAACTTCAGTCTGTGGAGCAGCCCCCTTAGCCACCGCTCTCAAACCAACAACAGCTGCTGATCCGACGGCAACCGCACCATCGATGAGCTTCGAGCCCAGGCCAGCCGCATCCTCTCGGCCGGATTCAACTTCACCATGAGCACCCTCAGTCCTGCCGTCTTTATCCGAGACTTTGTGTGTTGGTCGTGTATCGGCAGCTTGCACACTGTCATAATCGACCGAGGGCGATTTGTATGGTGGGGCCACTGCAGTTGGTAGCGAGTTTGCACGTCTCCGACGAGTTTCGGCCGGAATGCGCAGCTTCGACGGGGTTGGAGTCAGAGGACCGATCTGGGAGGATGAGAGGTAAACAATCGTACTCTTGGGCCGTGGCGGTCTTGGAATTTCTTCATCGTCTTCATGGTCACTTCTTTCCTCGTCGCTATACCAAACAAGCCCGGGGACCTCTATTTCTGCGATGTCATTATCGCTCATTGGTAAAGGGATAGCAGATGGTCGAATCTCTGCGACCTCCTCTATTTCGGCGTCGTCGACGGACTTCGTTGGCGCTTCATCTTTCTCTTGACTCGAATCTTCCATTACAGCACCGGGTGTTACCCAATCTGTAGAAACACTGCCGTGTCTGGTGTGGGTAAGGCCGGACGCAACGGTTGAGCTTCGCGAGAAGGGGCGCGAGAAGTTGGGCTCCGCCGGAGACCTTATTCTCTTCTTCCACGCTCGCCAAAGCCGCCCAAGTGTACGGTCCAAAGCAACCCGCTCCATGTCGAGCTCTTCGACAACTACGCGGTCTGCCACATCTCCCCGGGATCGCGAGCCTTCGATCAGCTCCTTCTCGTGTTTCACTCGCATCCTATTGAAGGCGGCTTGACCAGAAATCACGAGGACCTGCTCACCCATAAACTCAAGGATTGAGGTAAGAAAGATAGCGACAGCGGGTGAGACGAATTCGGATACAACGTCACCGAACTCTCCCCGGAGGTGTTCCTGTTCCATGTACTCGTCTTCATCCTCTTCTTCCATGTCTCCCAGAGACGAGTAAATCATGCATCGCAGCCGTGTCCTTTTCCACGCTAGTTCAACATCCCAGTCGCTCGAGGATTCCGTCACAGGGCGGGACAGGTCTTCCACTTCACCACCTCCGAGGTACTCTCGAAGCTCTTCATCGGCCTGGTTGATGGCGTCCTTAGCAAGCTTCGGCTTCAGTACTTCGCTTACGGCGGGTCGCAGAGCTGCTAAGGCCGTAGAGCCGGCTACGGCAATGATATTAAAGAGCAGCTGGTCGACGAAATTGTTGGCGAGCTGAAGGGCGCCGGGAGAGACCCGTGCGGTTTCGCCAGAAGGCTCGAGGCCCACTTGGTCATACCAAGCTTCGGAATGGCCGTCATGGTCATTGGTAACGATTTGTGAAGCAGCGGAAGCAGCAATGAATGCTGCCTCTGGCGACACAGAAAGCGGAGGCGACATTAGGCTATGCGAGGTAGTTGAGGGCCGATCACTCGACATGCTTTGCGTCCGTGATCGAGGACGGCGCGGTGCATTGTTCAAAGAGAAATTCGACATGGTGGACTCAGAAGCAGGGGTCGTCGAGTCGGCAGTTTTATTGGGTTGGCCTTACCCTTGTCGATAGAAGTAGGAGTTATGGAGAAGGAGTGAATGGGTGACGAGGGTTTGGCGTACACACGGACGCGGAATCAGGGTAGCAGGCAAGACAAGCTGAAATGATTGTACAGTAAGTATTCTCGGCTCTTGGTTCAGGTCGTCGTGTTTGTTGCGATGGCTGGGCTCGTTAGATGGTTAACATATCTCATGAGGCTGGGCGGGCAACTGCATCAAGAAAGGCCAAAGGAAAGGAACCAATGTGTGAATCGTGTAGGTATTCCTTTCCGTACAACACAATCGGCATTAGAAGACATGTAACAACAGGCATCACCAGCGCAGATCCGCCGTGGTGCATGGGACATTTGATGAAAGAGAGGAAGGAAGAGGAGGAATACAGTAATTCTCTTGTCAAGGGCCTTGTGCAGGTATTAAGTGAAAGATTTCCGAATCCACCACCATATCCGATGCTAAATAAATGTCTACCATGTATGTATCGACGGAGGAGGCCTGTATGTAGGCATGCTAATAAAGCTACATGTAGGAAGGCAGGGTCGGTACATCTCACGTAAGTGATAGACGATGATAAGGTTATGTAGGTAGGTATGGGGTAAACTTGTATAGGCAGAATCTGCACGCAGGGGTAGATACATGCATGCAATTCAACTCTGATTAACGAGATATCGATAGTATACCCAAAATGACTCGAACTCTGAGTGCAAGTCTGGTAACGTTCAGACTGAGGTATTTATTTGTCTATATATACTCGTAACCCTTACCTACACCACCTTCGAGATATGCTATATAAGAAGGAAAGAACAGTGATCCTGATGTGTTTCTGTTTAGGAAACGATAAAATGAAAACTAGGTGCTGAAACAAACATTTGAAGTATATGAAACTAATCTGAATGTATCATACCCAAAACACCCTGGGTCGGCAGTGATTTGAAGCCGAGCTATTAATAATAGTCTCAGTGTACGTTATTGAAGTAAATTTTTTTTTTTCCTTCTACCAAGCCTTGCGCTGCGCTAACCAATAGCACATCCTTTTGCCTGAGCAGCACAAACTACTTGGAAGGTTGTCGCTTTGCCATATTGATTGATAAACGAAAGGAAACGACGGGTGAGACGATACAGGGAAGGGGTCAGAACGTACCCTGGCGATCTGGTATGGGTGTTTGAAATCATGTTGTTCCTGTTGAAGGATCAGGTACGGGTCGGGAGTACATTATAATAAGTACATACATACATAAGGTATATTAGAGAACCAAGAAGCGGCGTGAAGGGGTCACCAACCACACTATAAGAACCGCCTAACCCTTTCAAGATATTTTCAATTTGAAAATCCCCCCCTTGTGGGGCATTGGAGTTTTGATGCAGGCCAGATGCTGGATAAGGTCGTATACACAATTGAATAGTACTCTACTACATACACCTATGTGGAAACAGCTAGATAGGCCCTATGCCTATGACTGACTGGGTGCGTGTAGGATTCACGCGCCTTCTTATCCCGTGTAGCACAGCATCAGCTCAATCCGCCAGTATCCTAACAAGCTATCCAAGAGGCTTAATTGTCATTTCCCATTGGGAGTATGTATCACCTAAGCGAGTGGACTGAGACCCCTACCAAATCTCCAAGACCCGCTAGGCAAGGGTTACGGCATCACCTGCATCCCACATGGCAGCTTGTATCAAAGATCCACTTAGCAGCGCTACTATAAGCATAGCGCGAACTCCTCTCGCTCGGAGATTTAATACGCGGTATGTGCATTCACCAGCTAGCGCTTCTTACGACATTCCTTTCGAGCAAGTACCAATAGGCGCACGATTGATTCGTTACATAGATCATACGATGCTTGACTTGCGTTAGAGGATCAAGTACTAGTAACCTATAAATATAAAACGGACGCGGATTTATGACAAACAGATACTGGAAAGGAAGCAAGGTGGTCCCGGCCCCCATGTCTATTTTGCGGGGTTCTTCAGCTGTCGACATTGGCCCTGGCCGCTTGGTAACAAAATAGCGTCGCAGTGTTACTGCATCCATCCTTAACGACTCGTGCAAGCCTTAGCCACATATGTCTCCATGTCTTTGCAACGGAAAAGTCTTCCACTAAGCCGGACTTAAATGTTGTCGTGCAACTACGCATGTTACATTTCCGGAGAGCACTAGACTCCGTCACTCTACCATGGTGGGGTCAGCGTACAAAGGCTGCTGAGAATAAAGTCGCACTCGATATCAATCGTAAGCAGCGCAGGCGTCAGCAGCCTTGTCCGCTAAGGACAGTCGAATGAGACAGCAGCATTATATGTTACCGTGAGCTAAATTCTTTCTTCATCAGTTAAAAGAACCCTCATATTTTTGCCATCCCCAAATAGCGCCGTTGTCTACCAAACTCGGTCGATCGCCTCAAGATTCTATCTATGTAGTGACCACCTAGCCCTACTACTACTTAGAGATCAGTGGGAAAGCCTGGTTAGCCATAGCTATGTGGACGCCGTCTTCGGAGGTGAATATGCCTATTCCCGAGTCTCTCAAGGTGGCTATTAGAATTTGTAAGGCTGCCGCGATTTCCAAGTGCCTATACGTCGATCCTGCAGTAATCAGCCCCTCAGATGCAGGAGCACGAAAAGGGCGTGTCAGACCAACTCGATATGCTTACTATGATGTCGTAGCTTCGATGTAAGTTTGGCCCCGCGAAGCCGAAGCTATCTTTAGCTGATGGAGGGTGGATGGAACACCATGGCCAACCCAGTGCAACCCCCAGCGCTCCAGTCTGACAGCATGCGTTCAAAGGTTTCTACTGCGAAGGGGACTTTGCTGATTCCGTGCTTGGACAACTGTGTTACACCACGGGCGCCCGTTTCCTCGGTCTCCCTCTTTTCTGCGATCCGAAGACGGCGTATGCAGAGCAGGGCGTTTTCTCTCGTCCCTGTATTACCAAGCATGACACTGCTGCTGAAAACCTATCATCCCGCTGCCTTGAATTTTCCGCGGTTTCAGTTACAGGGGGCACCTATCTTCCGGCCGAAGCCGCTTGCAACTCCACCTGTGAGGCCGGCGGGGCCAAGACTGCTTGAATAGCCGTAATAGTCCCAAACAGGCCGCGGTCATGGAATGAATGCTGCAAAGGCCATCTCCCAGCCGTCGATAGTCTGACCCACAAGACTCGATCCCGTCATCAAGAGCTGCCGATCTGAATCGAATGAAAGGCGCATCACATTCTGCCCCGCAAACGGACGAAGTACGCCGAATCAAAGTTGATTACTTACGTGCTGTGCTATTGCTTAGGGAGTTGCCCTACCACGCTGAACTCCTTTCCCTGAGTATTACGTACCGGAAATATTTGGCGCAGCCCAGAACCACCATGCTTCTGCCTGGATGCACGCTCCCCCAGGCTGCCTGAGAGAAGGCCAAAGTCCCCGACGCCTCAGCTACTCTGATACATTGCCTGAACTCCCGCAAACTGAGGGAACGCTGCAGCCACTAACGTTAGATAGTCCCAGGACTGTCGAACCCGCTTGATTCATGATTTCATAGGTAGACAGACTACCTGAGGCACGATACATCAGTTCACCATGCCATGTTGTTCTACAATGTTTCTCAGTTCGATGGGCCCCGGCCGCATCCAGGGCCTATAGGTATATGCAAGGGCTATGAGAACTTGTTCAATCCTCGGCTGTGAGGGGATGCTTGCACCAACGCTTCCTCATGTTAACCACAGCATACACGCGCCTCCATAACCTGCCGGTTCAAATTGATAGCTCGGGGTTGGTTTACGGTCGCATACCCGTGGAGCCTTGGGGGACTGCGACGGGAATGCAGCTCGGCGTGCATAGCCGCGTGCTCAGTCATTAAGGCCTCGGGCACGGCTTCATATTCCCGATTGGCATAACACTGACCTGTAATGAGCCCGCATGGCTACCAAAGTCCCAATCTGACTAATAAAGCGAAGCAGGCACTTTACATTGTGCCGTATAGATGCTGCGATGCTACAACGAGGGCAGTGCAAGGCTGAGACTCCGTCAGCCGTGGAGCGCTCGGCATTTATCTGACCCCGTGACGAAATGCCTTTGATGCATGTCAGCATGCAGGCTGCCGATCGTCGTAGCCAGAGACAAGGTCTCTGGAAGACACGCCCTTTTCGTTCGTTAGGACAACTGAGTTCCCCTTCGTATTGTTGTGGCCTAAACAGCACTGGTGGGCAAAAGACCTCAAAAAACCGGGTGCAATACCGCAGTAAACGGGCTAGCTACCTCCATATTGTGCACTAACATGCAAACGGCCGAAGGGTAGTGTGACACATCCGTGACAACGTGTTTCCGTAATCCTCCCCGGGTTGGGTTGATCCCGTAATTACCCATTAGCGTTCATGGCGGCACCTAAGCTGGAAAGAGGCGCGCCGCCATTGTGACGGGCGGCAGAGGTCGACATAGATGAGGAATTGCAAAGTTCGTGCCGCCATGTGACGCCTGTGGTCGGTTCGGGATGCTCGCCGTGACACCAAATGTTACGGGACGCCTACCGGAGTAACCATACTCTGAGACATGTCGGACTTTTCTTCTCTCTTTTCTTTTCCGGAACTTTTATCGTTTGTTTTCTCTACTTTTATTACCTCCCATCTCCGATCTCATACGTATTGGCACCGGAATGAAGTATCTGTTGTTGGGATTCTTGTTTATGTCGATGGAAAGCACTTACTCGTCAGGGCTCTGACCGCCGATTATTAGAAAGACCACGGGTAGATGGTGGTGGACTTCCAAAATAGGGGCATCACGTCGGTAATCGTTCCAACTGGGTCCACAGTAAGGCCTCGTGGTGGCAATGATCCGAGCAACCCTTTTGCAGTATGGACAAGCCTAGGAAGGCATACGACTAGCGTTCGAAATGAATAACCGTTGAAGCATGCAATTTTCAACATGTAGAGCGACGAGAGATTATCTGAAGAATATACGAGCCGCCCTAGCTGAGAGCCATGCTTAAGTTATGGAATATTCTGTTTCTACGATACGATCAGCAAAGATGGAGCAGCCAACTGAATTACCGACGAACATCTTGTTCTTCGTCGGTCGCTGGTAAACCGTCAATCGGGCATTGACTTGCATCTTGCTCTAACTTCGCCTTTTCGTCAGCGGTCATGTCCGCTGCCGCCTTCCCAAGGTTGACGGTAGAGGTCAGACACAGCGCAACGACGGCTAGACCGACGCCGGTCCAGAATCCGACCTTGTACCGCGAGCGCATGTCCACATTCTCCTCCCCACGCCGGTTCACAGTCGTGGACACAGCGAGCTCCGCAATTCCCAACCAAAACGCCAACCCGAGATACAGGAGGCTGTTGATAAGCGCCCCGGCAGTGGCCTGGAGACGAGCTGGCATCGCTGTCGTGATAAAGACGTTGGTAACGTTGAAGGCGATGTCCACGCCGATGGTTCCGCAGCACATCGCCGGAAACACGTAGGCCCAGTACAGGAACGTGATCGAAGGTTCGCCGGATTCTGACCGTGCTGGTACCAAGGCAAACAAGAGGACGCTCAAAATGTAGCCTATCCCAGAGATGATAAGCAGAAGACGACCTGGCAGAACGTGAAGAACAAAGCCGCCCGTAACCGCGAGGAGCACGCCGCCTACGGCAAGCGGTGTGAACCATGCGGCGGTAAGCATGGGGGTAATATGCAGTGCCGACTCGATACTATTGAGATGTTAGCCTCAGCAACGGCGACACGCGGCGGGGTTACCTTACTAGAAACTAGCATAGAAGAGGAAGACGCCAAAAACTCCGTATGAACAGAATAGTGCCACGCTCAGGCGCTTCATGTATTTGGGTCGGAAGAGCTCGGCAGGGAGCAAGGGGACTGCCGAGACCCACCCCTGAACATACACCGCTACACAAAGGAAGAGAAGGCCGACGATGAAAGTTAGGAAGATGTAAGGTGTCCTCCAGCCATCTGGTGCATGTCCACCGTCCGTGAGGGCGAAGACAACAAGTATTAGGCCGGGCACCACGGTGCAGAGACCCCGCCAATCCATCCGTACGTTCTGATCTCCATCCCCTAGGCGTCCGGGGATCGTGAGGAAGCCCAGGACTACGACAACACCGACAAGAATAGCGCCGATCCAAAAGAACCATCGCCAGTTGAGATAGTCGCTTGCGATAGCACCAATGACTATGCCGATGTAGAAACCAATGCAGGCGCATGCGCCGTACAAGCCGAAGACGAGGTTCTTGCGCGGACCCGGCCGGTATATCCGCCCGAGGAGGGCAATACCCGCCGGCAGAAAGGCGGCAGAGCCTAGGCCCTGCATTGCTCTGCAGACGATAAGCATGGTAGAATTCTGGCTGAAGCCGCTTATGAGAGACCACACAAATAGCCAGAGGTGCCCGGCTAGGAAGACGGCCTTGCCTCCGTACTGGTCGCAGAAACGAGCACACGGAAGTAGGAGACAACCGGTGGTCAAGTTCGGGACACCGGCCGGCCAGGTCCGCGCCGATTCCGGAATGTGGAGCGACTCCGTAAGGGAAGGCAGGACGATGTTGAAGCCGCTGATGGTATACTCGGCCATCGTCATGCTCAAGAGGATCGTGAACACGAAGGTACACTCCACGAGCTGTGTGGGCAGCGATGGTGGCCGCTGGCGGCCTAGCAGCTCGAGATCTTTTTGCTCCAGTATCTCTGGGCGGTCGGCCTCAAGGGGCGCATCCTCTGAAGGTAGAACGCCGCCAGTGGGCGAGCATGCTTTGCTCATGATGGAGCTAAAGAATAAAAGGGCCGGCGATTCACCATACGCCCGAGCCGGAAAACGCACCAAACAGTCTGAAGCTGGCTCTTTTCCCCTTCATCGGTCCCGGGAGTTGAGACCACCTGACGGTAGTTATATCCGTAAAAGAATAGCACTGTAAAAAAAAACGAAGGCCCTCGAACGGGCAATGACACATAACTGGTGGAGTTCCTAAAGGTGCGGCTTGTGGCTTGGCTACTATATTGAGAAACGTCGGCTGGAAGACCCTTTTAACTGGTGCTAGATTAGGGGGGTTGGGCTTTGACGACTTGTTGGTGGGGGCGAATTACTGTATTATCGGTGAGGCACGTATCAATTATTCTCATAGATCGCAGAATCGACAATCACTATGTACTCATCGATGTTTTGACTCAGCACAAGGTTTTGTGGAGTATGCAGGTTATACTAATATGTAAGGAGAGGCGAAAGAGAGGCTCGAAAGGCCGGTTGATAAGGTAGGTCCGTTATTGGGGGGGCCTTTACCACCAATCATCATCTGTATATGCGGGTTTTGCATCTTGGCTACTGAAACGGGCAGTCTTGACGGGAAAGCTTGAAAAAGTTGCCCAAAGCCATGGAGTGCATTGCTATTCGTGCTCTTCGTAGCGTGACTAATAATAACTATCCGGGGAATGCCCTCTGTTAGTTCATCCAGCAAGGATGGAGCCGCTTATCGTGCATTGAATGAGAAGGCTATGGCTCTCCGTACTCCGTACCCACCTAGCCTTATTGCGGCAATCCGGTGATAACAAATTTTGGTTTCCAAATGAAGGTTAATTCCATAACAGAAAAAAATGGAATAGATATAGTTCGTGTAAATGCATATATATATGCATGTAACGGGAAATGCGCAAAGCTTGATATGTATCTACTGTGTAAGTTCTCTGCACCGGATTGCCGCAATAAGGCCAGGTGGGTACCTACTGTCATTCGTAAGTGACAGCCATGTCGTGACGTCTATGATGGAATTCGCCAGAAATTTCAGCGACATGTGCACTTACCTATCCTCCTACACGCCCCCTCCCCATGCATATCTCTCCAATACTCTCCTCAAGCTAATGGATTTTTTCTTGGAGTCCACTCAACGCACCCCGTAATCTGATTCGTGTCGCGCCCAAGAAACGCCGTTCTACCCGCGGAGCTTCCGGAGCTACCTACGGCCTGACGAGACCCTGGAGTGCTGTTTTCCATATCGCGTCGGTTATGCGGCTGCTTCCGCCGGCTGCAAAGCTCACCGAAAGTGGACATTAACCCAAATATGGCTTTACCTAAATGTCATAACTGCAGAAGACGCCGGTTACGCTGCGACCGTTCCATCCCAGGATGTAATAAATGCGCTGCTACAGGCCAAGAGTGCCTTGGATATGGTCAGCTTTACCGCTGGACGAATTCTATGGCATCCCGCGGCCGGATGACGGGGAAGAAGACATTCAACAAGTCATATTCCGATTCATACGATGGCTCCGAACTAGTTGCGGTGCCGAAGAAGTGCCGGAGCAGCTGTGACAGTGTGGAACCTCAGAGACTGTATATCCTCGGAACTCCTTTGATAGATCCAGTATTCCAAGATCTTGATTGCGCATCTAGATATTACCTAAGTTACTGTGAGTAGATATCATTGGTAGAAGTTCATGGAAGGTACAGGATCGGTAGCTAAATATGCCTAGTTGCATCCCGATTCTGCAGGGACCTTGTCGTCCACGACTCGCCTCTACAAGGGGCCAATCCCTTTAGGGAGCTCATCCCTTTGTCTGGAGCGCACATATTCCTACGGCATATTATTATCGCTACTTCGGCTCTGCACTTTTCCAACCTTACCCGTTACGGATCTTCTACCGAGAAAGGACTCTGTCAGACGGCTGCAGACGCTCTCTTTGACGCCTTAAAGGCACGGCATAAAGCCATCAAGGCCCTACAACAGGCTCTCGAGCGCCGAAAGCAGCTTGAAGGTGACCAGGGCGATTCTGGAGAGGATGATGCCTTACTAGCGACCGTCGTATTCTTCATTAATTTTTCACTTATTGACGTCGGTAGGGACGGCTGGCGAGCGCATATGGAAGCTGCCGGGAGACTAGTTGAATCACGCTGCCTTTCGGTCGATAGTCCCCAGTCGCTTTCAGTCGACACTCCCCAGTCGGACTACCTGATACCATCACCATTGGATGACAAAGGGTCCGATGGAGCGCTATCCCTAAACGCCGCAGCAAGCAAAATGCGATATGTTCCTCTGCCGCGATCGGTTTCCCCGTCGCGGCCTCCTCAATCGACAGCCGTCGATTGCGTGATCTCAGACTTCGTAGCCTATTATATCTGGAATAGCACACTTGAGACACTCACATTTTCTACTCGGCAACCCGGTTACCATATCCCTTCCATTGAAATAGATCCCAGCAGTATACTTCCACTACTTCTACGCACGGAGGCCAACAGTTATCACTCATGCCCAGCGCGTTTGCTCCTCCTAATATTACGGACATCGATCCTAGCGAGAGACATCCTATCGAATCCATCCAGCTTACCAACGACCAGTCAACTAGACACATGCGCAGATATTCTTGCCGAAATGCATTGCTTCGATACACAGGCCTGGGCTAATGAAATCTACGCTAGGAACCTCATGGCTTTCGGTGTTGTGGATAAAGTTGAGGTTCACCTTCGCGCGCACATCGCCACGACATACCGGACGACCGCCTGTCTTTACATGCTACTGATAGCGCCCGGCCTGCAGAGCTATATGCGCCGACGGGCGCAATCTTGCGCTGCTGAGGACGATCATATACCAACTCTCCTAAACACAGAAGACTACGCGGCTACGACACTAAAACTCCTGTCTTTTGTCCCGGCGGCCAGCCCCTTATTCAAGTACACCACATGGCCGGTATTCATGACAGGCGTCGAGACCGCGCTGCCGGAGCGAAGAGCTTGGGTGATGGGGAGAATGCAGGCGATGCTGGATCTCTGTCCGTGGGGTATGCTTACGGCGGCCATGGAGACTCTGACGGAGATATGGCAGCTGAGGGATGCTGCCACGGCGACGAGCGAGGGCGGCGACAGCATCGTGCCAGGAGATGCGCCGGATACGGAACACTCTCGTAAGCTGAATTGGTTGGTACGGCTGCGAGGCTTGAAGATCGATTGCCTGATAGTATAAAGGTGAAGCAGCCGGAACTTCGCAATGGAGGGGAGATGATATCTTAAGAGGAGTTATCATATGATGGATGACGCACGGCAGATCTCGGGAGTGTCTTGTCTTGATGGACGTGCTCTAGGTCTTTGGCGGTAGCTCGTCCATGACCATGGCCACAATGCAGGATAATGCGCATTGAAATACCGTACCTTTCACCCCTGGAACGACGTTATTTTACTTGTCGTCAACGTACCTAGTAATGATAAGTTGACGTTAGCTCTAAAAGGATGAGGCCTTGGCACGTTAAGCGAGTGGCGCTGTGAACCCACAGAATGCTGTACGTAATAAATCCCCCCCTCCCCCTCTGATAGCCCAGCTGAACAGCGTAGTCCGACAACTGTACCCATGGAGCTGTGGCAATATGAGTATGTATATCTGGACGGTTATACCAAATCCCGTCGGCTGCAGCCTCGGTTCTATGATCCTCTTAACCTTAACATGTCCCTTTCGTAGAGAATGGAGTGCAGTTCCGTACAAAGCCGCAGGGTCTAGGCTACTTTACTGTAGGCGACTAGCGGGCTAGTGGATATTAGCACGTGGCTGACGGAGATCATCGAAGTTCCCGCCTTTTGGCGTTAAGTCCATACTATGTCGGGCAAGTCTAACATCCTATTAAGGCATTTCCCATAAGCTAACTCTATGTGAATCAGAGTTCAGTAGCAGTAGCGTTGGACCTGACACTAGAGAACACCTGACAGGGATGTTAATGTTCGGCCTGATATACGTATTCGGCTCTTTAGCGCCGCGGGATCAAATTATCGCTCGCTTGTAGCTGAGTCAAACTTTTTGTATCTCAACTCAGTCCCAACTACTTCTTCTTTCCTTTCAAGAAGACTCGCATCTTGACTAAGTCGGTATCAGCAGGAGTTCGGGTATTTGGTAGATATTTTGCATTCCAGAAGCCTCCGTTCGCTCTTGTGGGTTTGCCCTGAGCAAAACTGGTAGCACGCACCTCCATTGCTTCTCGGTTAGTTATGGCTCACGTCTCTCAACCGGACAAGTCGTTGAGCGAGGTCGGCGCCGAGGACGTTGCCGCAATAAGGCAGGATGTTGAACAGCCGGCGCACACCGACTATGACGTTGACCGTGTCGAGAAGGTGTACAGGAAGCTTGACCTCCGGATAATTCCAGGTATGTAGCTTGGACGGGAACAGATGTCTTCGTATATTGCTGCCGGAGCTAATATCTGGCACCGAACAGCTTTCTGGGTTCTTTACTTTCTGTGCTCTGCTATACGCTCCAACATCGGGCTAGCGCAGACGATGAATGCGGATGTCGGCCATGACCTGATGACCGTGTTGGACCTCACGCCTCGGGATGTATCGGCTACCCTGACACTCTTCTACGTCTCATATGTCATCTTTGATTGCCCCTCCAACCTCATAATGAGCAAGCTCAGCCCACGGGTCTGGATGTCGCGCATAGTTTTCGCAGTTGGTGTCATCGGCGTCTGCTTCACCGCTGTCAGGGATGCCTGGAGTGTCAAGTAAGTACAGTTGCCCGCTCCCGAAGAAGGCTACTGACCGCCTCAGGCTATTGCGCTTTCTCCTGGGTATGGTAATTGCCGGTATGTGGCCGGGTATGGCCTATTACCTGACGTTATTCTATCCGCCCTCCCGGACTGGCAAGAGAATCGGCTATTACTTCACTGCTTCACAGGTCTCGGCTTCTGTTGTCGGTCTTGTATCAGCAGGATTCCAGCTTATGGATGGCGCGGGCGGACTTGTTGGTTTCCAATGGATGTTTCTTATCTACGGGCTTTGTGGTGTGGTTCTCGGTGTAATCCTTCTTTGGTGGCTACCGGACCGGCCGTTACCCCCTGGCGAGAAAAGGCGTCCCTCCCGTTTCCTGAAATGGTTTCCTTCATCTCCCGAGGCTCTTTCCGGCGAGGATGCTTTAGTTCATTACGAGGACCTCAAGCGAGTATATCATCCAAGGCCGTGGACACTTAAGGACCTGGGATACGTGCTCATGGATTGGAGACTCTGGCCACTGACGATGATGTACTTCGGGGTCGTTGGCGTCGGTATTGGGACGCAGATGTACGGTACCGTGATTATTCGCGGCATCGATCCCGATTTCACCGGGGTGCAGCTCAGTTTACTCTTCGCACCCATCTGGATTGTGAGTTGTCAACCCTTCGTCAATGATGAACCCCCTGCTAACTTTCGAAGATGGACCTGATCGCGATTCTGCTCGTCACCCCTATTGCTGATCGATTTCACCGTCTCCGGCCGGTTTTCTTTTCCTGTGCCACTTGCATTCAAATTGCTGGCCTTTTGACTACCACTTTTGCTCCCGTCTCAAACCCCTGGGCACGGTATGGTGGACTACTGATGGTGGGATTTGGCCTTGGCCCCACAGTGCCAACCTGCATGACCTGGACCAACGAGATCTTTCAGCGCCGTCATGGCGAGGTCGGCGTAGCTGCGGCTTCGGCTCTGGTTTCAGGCCTGGGTAACCTAGGGAGTGTCACTACGACCTATGCTCTTTACGTGGGCTGGCCCGCAGATGCTGCTCCAGGCCCACATCAGTTCCGAAAGAGCAATCTGATCATGATTGCCATTCTCTGTGTGAGCATTCTAAGCAGCGCTCTCATGTTCGTGCTATTGAAGCTATTCGGTAACGAGCCGAGCCGTAAGATCATCGGCAGTGACAGTTCCTCGCTTGTGGACCCATACGATTTCCAGGATGGGGCAGCGCGCCGCGAGGTACACCAACGCGGCTTCAGTCGTATGTGGAGGAACAAGAGTTCCTAGACCCCTGATTCAAATCCAATACGACAAGGCTGGAATATCCAGTCTCACAATTCAACATCCGGGTTGGTGATTCGTGACCAGTTCCTCTCCACCAGCACCAATAAACTCATCAGGCAGCTCAACCTGTCCTTTCCAACCGATCCTTTACCCTATACATATTTTACCCTTCTACTCTAGACTTATTCCTGTATTTCTCATTGAGTTTAACCTGCCCAGTGTTCGACACGCTGATTACTCGAGTATTGGCATCCTTCACCGCTTCATCGCCCTCAGGGCATGTAAAGGGGGGTTGGTAGGCTGATCCTCGGGCTGCGAAAGTGCCGTTGCGCCATCGCTGGGATACATCGGCGTTTTGGGACTCGGGACGAACGGGGCGACAATGCCGGAGCGCTATCGCACTGTCTCGTCTCAGGGGAGCATCGTTTTCCTGTAATTTTCTTTCCCACCTGTGGACTCGGTGGTTTGTGCGGCATTCTTCTTTTATTTCCGGCGTTGCATGATACCCCCATCTGTGTTTTGTTGAATGCGCTGTCGTTCGAGGTTCCTCTCATGTTGGTC
This sequence comes from Monosporascus ibericus, assembly GCA_004154915.1. Classification (NCBI taxonomy): domain Eukaryota; kingdom Fungi; phylum Ascomycota; class Sordariomycetes; order Xylariales; genus Monosporascus; species Monosporascus ibericus. Next base: position 89,036 of record QJNU01000231.1, read on the forward strand.
TCAACTTCCCTGCGAAACAACAAAAGAAGGACTCGCCGGCGAAAGTGCTCCTACGCCATCGCCTGGGACGGCGTGTTGCAGCCGAGGTCGGGACCGGCGACAATGCTTTTGCGCTATCGTTTGGGAGCTCGCCTCGTGGGCATCTGCTTACACACGGTTTTGCTTTCTGGTTCTTGAGAGGGAGATGCATATATCTAGGGGTTGGGAGGAAGGAGTACCCATAAGCTGCTTCAGCTGTTTAAAGATGCTTGGCTGTACATTCGCTACGTTGTCATTCCAATACACAACGTTCGTTGGCCTTGCGCATCCTCGTCCACTCGCGTGGTCTCCTGTTCTGATATGTGACTTACTGCGTGCAAGCCCCTTTCTAGAGGTTTCAGCCGTGAATATTTGAGTGTGATCTTGATTCAAACTGCTGCTTAACGGTTCAATTTTGGAGCATTCCCTCTAAACGGTCGATCCTTCGATGGCAGAATGCCTTCTTTCTTCTCGAATCCGCGAAGGTCACTTCCATATTCGTCATCCGACCCTGTACATATCAGCTAGTGCTTGTGGGGAGTCACGTGACCCATAGACAACGTCTACCCTAGTTACCTTTGCTTTGACAGATTCAATAGCAACAACCATATCGATTCTAACTACTTGAATTCTTGATCGTCAACCCCTGGCACATGCTGTTAGGATATGTGAGATGGCTAAAGGGATTGGGGCACCTAGGGCAACACAGACGTATGTGTCGACCCCATTATTTTGCATGTATAGACTCCCATGCTTCTTACACCTAGCGGATTTGCACTGACCATCTACCCACGCTACCCACGAGTACCCATGGATGAGTAATTGCAAACCCTACCCGGAAGCTAGGTTCAGTTCTGCCCCTGATAGAATTATCCATAACCAGCGAAACAGCATCCTGATATTTCGGGTCACCCGTCACCTCAGTTTTCGATCCAATATCAGTTACTACCTGAACTTGCCTCGGCCCCCAGAATCGTCAAACTCGCATCAGAAAGAGGCTACTATCGCGTAATCATACTATCGATAACCCCCCCCCCCCTTTCCCGTTGAATGATAGCATCTAGTGAACATCCTCCAACTTTGAGTTGCTATTAGTGTCGGAAATATCACGCTCGCAATGCGCGAGTGTCTAAGCGTAACGGATTTTCTTCTTGACTTTCCTGCACCGCCAGGCACCTTTCGCATCTTAAGACGATGCCGACCCCGGTATCGTTTGAGTTGTCGGATAGCCCTGGCTGCTGAGAATGGCAGCTTGTAAACAGCGGGCCTAGAGAAGTTCTAACCAATAGGGAAACCCATGGTGCAGCAGCACTGCAATACTTAAAACGGATTCTAGAAGATTTGATGCAAGTCATTGTTGGATTTAGACTATGTGTTCTGGAAAAAGCTGTGTGTTATCCCAGCCCCTATCTTTAGGGAAATGTCCAACAAAGCCTTTGTTTCAATATAGAACTAGAACAGGTTATCGCTTAGACTTAGAGCTGGAACAACAGCACTGTTCAAAACTTTATGAACAAAGAAAACTACTCAAGTGTTCAATTGCATTGTAGATCGCCAGAAGAAGGGAGTGTTTTGTGACGCCCTATCGCATACTTAAGTGCGCCACGCCTCCAACGAAATTTGACAATTGGTAGCTAGACTCTCGCATCAGCACAAGCAACCCGCCCCTCTGAAGATGAAATTTTGATAACACATCGGAACCGCCATCATTTTCACTCCCAAACACACCGATTACACATACAAGGAACTCTACACCTCACAAATACGACCTCCAGTATACCTGTCACGATGGCTAGCAACGGGAAAACGAAGCAGAGCAAGCAGCGCATCACAGATGAGAACGACTTGTCGACGCGGACGATAACTATGCTAAAGGTGGAGTTGAGACTTCGTGGCATGATCCTCCAGGGCAGAAAGGACGACCTCATACGAAGATTAGATTCCGCCGACGGCCTCTTGCCAACTATTGGTACAGTATGGCCGGACTGCGAGCTAGGTGGACTAAAGGAGGAGCTCAGAGTCCGTGGAATGCCTCAAACTGGAAGGAAGAGCGTCTTGATCGCTCGGCTGATGGCCGACGATCAGCGCCGGCGAAATCTACATAGGGAACCGTCGCCCGTCCCCTCGGATGTCTTCTCAGAGGGCGAGATGGAAAGCGAGATCAGTGAAGGCGAGTCCGAACACGATATATTAGAGAAGATGGCGCGGGACAGCTCAGACATAGATTCCGACGAGGACGAGATTGTGTTTGTGTCCCCAAGTCCAAGTTCTAAGAGCTCCAAAGACAGTTTCGAAGACGAAACCGAATGGGCGGAGATCTTACTTGGAATGATGCAAAGCAAGGCTCTGAAACGTAAAGGCGACGAGGCAGAGTTATCCGAAGACCTCAAACGACCGACCAAACGGGCACATGACGATGGTGTCTCCGAAGGAGTTCCCGGTCATGCTTCTTCTCTTGCCCCAGAGACACAGGGGACTGACAAAGACGTAGAGATTGAGCCCCTCGCAGTCTCGATATCGCATAGCTCTATGGATAGGAAGAGAAAAGCGAGCGACACGGGACTGTTGGAAGGCTTTAATCAACCGTCAAAGAGAGGAGGGGATGGTTACACCGAACTACCTTCAAAGAGGGTACGCGACGCTTCCCCGAACGACTCTTATGACGACTCAGATACCCATGCCTAGTGCTGCGACTTTGAAGGCCATGTTGGTCGTCTGCCTGTCAGAGAAGATAATCTACGGAGAAAGTGCCAGGCGCATAAAGCAAAAGCTTCTCTTCTGAATGTCTGATAGCAAAGTCGAGACATTCGACATCGTACGCTCACGCCAGTAATTAGGTTCCATCATGGGTGATCTTTGACTCTGAATAGATATTCCAGTCAGACCAATCATTCTTATATCTAATGCACTTGAGAAGGGGCCCAACAAGACCATGTAGTGAACATAATTAAGTCAACGGGTTAACGAAACCATTAATAGATTGTTTACCTAAAGGAGAGGTCTGATCGACACCGGCTTGATATTAGCAAGCTGTTAGCGTTTGATGTAGAATGCTTGGCATTCCGGGATAGCCTCCCAATTAATTGTTCCCACTAGTTCTAGTTCTATGACATCGTGGTCCACACGATATTATATCACAATATGAGACTAATCGAGCTGCCAGACTAGTTCTTAGCTTCTCAATTGGCCTGCCTGTGGGGGCGATTGACATATCTGGACAAAGGCCCGTACAGATTCTGGAGGGGCTGTGAATAGGTTGTATAAGATTCTCCAAATAATTATCTCAAATACAAGCCTCCTAACCGAAGGTTTTCTGACTTACTTGGAATTGGGTCTCCCGGATAATTAGCCCCCAAACCTCACGCCACAAGCTGCTTTCCTCTGAGTTGACGTAGGTCCACAAAGACTGTCCTCTGCCTCCAGCCCCCCTTTGTAGCCCTCCTAATCACAGCACGTCCTCAGTCGAAGTCCTAGTCGCAGCGTCGCCCTCCAGCCTAACCAGCAGACTGAACCTAAGTCGGGGCATGTCCGTGACCCTCGCCCGCACCCAGGGGTGGTCCATGTCGAAGCCACGCGGCTCCGCGAACGCGGCGGCATATGGTCGCGGCATGCGGTAGAGACGCGCCGGTATCGCGACGTCGCGCAGCGCGCCCCGCAGTGCCGGGCTCTCCCTTTCGGCGTGCGGCAGCTGGATCCAGCAGTAGCGTAGCCACTTGAACTCGAGGTCTTTGCGCTTGCGGGCGAACAGGGCCGCGCGCCCTGTCGGGGCGGCATCCCCCTCCTCTCCTGCCGTCGGGCTGATGAGGTAGTCCAGGAGGCGCATGTTGCTGGAAAACCTGACGCTGCTACATTGGTCCTGTGTCTCGCTGTAGATGCACACGAGGCGCCTGAGCTTCTCGAGGGTGAGGTTTCTGGTAGAAGTAGAAAAGGAGGTGGAAGAGGAGGTGTAGGGGGACAGCGACGATAGGTCGATGTGCGTCGCGGTGCTGCCCTCCGGGAAGAACTCCGCGCGGATCGGTGCTGGGAGCGGCCGCTCCATGCAGAGGGTGAGGTCGCAGTCCGTGTACGCGGCCTCTGTGCGCGGCCACAGACGCAGGTCGACGACTTTTGCGGTGGGCTGGTGATCCTCCGGCTGCTGCGGCGACTCTACCCCCTGGTTAGAAGCCGGAGGCGACGCCGAACTTCCCTGGCTGCTTTCCTGTGCGTCTTGTACCTCGCTTTCCTTCGAGGCGCCAGTTAGCGCCGCTCGGAAGGGTGCTGCAGGCGGCAGCAGCTTGAGACGCAGCCCCTGGGTGTGCAGCGGATCCGCGCGTACCCCAGGCGCCATGAGCTGGGAATTGGCATCGAGCCACAGGTCAGCCGCGACCCTTTGATCATCGTAGTACCCTACGAGGAAGGAGAGGGCGACAGGGTTCGCCTCCGTATCCTGGGGCCAGAGTAGCAGGTCGGCGAGGAAGAGGGTGTCACAGAGGCGGTCAAACCACGTCAGGTTACCGCACTTCCGCCCGTCCTCGACCGCCGCGGCTCTGGGAGGCTCTCGCGGCACGCCCCCCTCAAAATAGAGGTAGCCGCCGCTGCGGCGGGCGACTTTGCGCGCCCCGCGGCATACCTGCGCGATGGCCGGCGTCCGGTGCAATGGGCGCGGTAGTTGCACGCCGCTGCGTACTTCGTGGATGTCGAGGTGGATGGTGCGGCGCGGCAGGGAGAACTCCCAGATTGTGAGCTGGAGCTCGGGGGGTAGGCCGGAGAAGCAGGTGAAATCCCTCGGGTCGGGGATGCGGGTCCACAGCATGATGGGGTGTGTGCTGGTGGTGGGCAGATGGTTCGGGATATTCGCGACTGGTTAGATAGACTTGATGTTAGATCGCGAGGTCGGAGCAGAGAGGAGTGGTGTATATCGCCCTGCGTGTTCACCTTGAGCTCTATAGGTCAGGTGCTGAACCTTATATTAATTAAAATGCGGTTTGCTTGACTCGGGACGAAACAAAGCATCCACGCAGACCCGAGGACATCGAGGACCAATTAATAGTTTGGTCAACCTGTCACCAACCAGGTACAATTCCAGATCAAGGCAAAGAAGAATGGGGTGATTCACCTCAGTCAGAAAACATTCCAACAGAATTTCGGATAAACATGCTATTTTTAGCAGTTAATTTCTGCACAGCTAGCATATCGATGCGGCAACTTGAGGAGCCCCTAGGCCCGTTTCTATGTCAAGGGCATAGTAGCTTTGAACTGCTGCCCAACTTTGCTATACTCATACGGGGATGAAAGTCTAAGCCAATAACCTGCAGATTTTGAATGTACTTATTGACCTCGTCCTCGACCACTCCCGCGACGCCCGGCCCGGCCACCTCGGAAACCACGACCGCCTCTGCCATTCTGCGACCTAGGTGGCTGTCCACCACCATTGCCCTGCTTAAATGCGCCCGGATGGGGTGGCAGAGAGCCCGGCGGTGCCGTGGGTAGGGATCGTGTAGAACCTTGCAAGCCATTGGTCGGCATAGGTGGCAGGGGACCTTGTGGTAGCGGTGGTTGCCACGCTGACGAGTTGCCGTTATAACGGAGAGAGGCCTGGAGATCCTGCGGGAGTGGAGGCGGAGGTTCGAATTCCGGCTCATCCTGACGTCTATGACTCTGATCATGCTTGCCGCGACGTCCGCGCGCTCCATTCTGCGAAGAATTGGCGATGTTGCTCGCAATCCTTATCTGACCTCGTGCGTGCGGTTTCTTAACAGGTTCTTGGATGAACTCGTTGTCAGATTCCTCGCTCGAGACGAAATGGGTGTGTGTAGTCCTGGTTGCTCTGCCACGGATATGGAAATTTGAGGTTCCATTATGGAGGGTGGACAAGTCCACGTCGACCCAGCCGATAGCAACAAGGTCGCTTTGCGGATCGACGTAAAGGTCTCGATTCGCCTGCGACCAACTCGTCCAGCCGGTCACCTTAGTTCCTCTGCCTGGAAGCGCGCACTCCGGACCATAGTGGCCTTCGGCACCGCAGGTATAGCAGAATCCTGGAATGGCTTTGACCTTTTTGATTGTTGCGTTGGCAGGATCGTAGCTTCTCCACACCTCAGAACATTCGTTTTCTAGGTGGCCTGCGCCGCAGAATGCACAAGGCTCTTGCTCCTCTGCTGCCAAGGCCAGCTTCTCTGCACAGGTCTCCTCGCCGTGACCAAGTTGACAACACTTAGCGCATCTCTGTTTCTTCGGGCAGCTAAGTGACGTGTGGCTGGGGCTATCGCAAAGACGACAGATGAGTTGCGGGCACGATTTGGCTCTATGTCCGGTTCCAGAACACGAGATACAGTGTTGAGATGGGTCGTTGGCATTCGGGAAGTATTTCTGTTGTAGCTGACGCTCTTCATCGGCGGATAAATCAGACCCGATAGGTTGATCGTCCTGAGTGGCAGACGAACCGTCACCCGCCGGAAGCTCACCTTTCCGGGCCATCTTGCGGGCCCTCTGTATGATCGAAGACAGCGCCTTCCTATTGGATGTCGCGTCAGATAAGGCTTTCCTAACGGCGGCAGTATGCTTCTTGGCGCCTTGAAGAAACCCTGCATCTTTCGAAACATATTTCTCGAGACCTACTCGAAGGGTCTTATAATTCAAATGGTCCCAAGGTCGATCCTCGTTTGATTGCAAAACGGTAACGGTCCAAGTCAATAGCTGTTCACGCCAAAAAGGGACGCTTTGTGAATATGGTGACAATGGGATGTCCAAAACTTCTAAGCGCGGTATCCGCCAGATGGATTTTCCACAGTTGAACGAAACTAGTAAATTGTCAGGGTTTGCCTCAGCTTGATCTGCTGGGTCGGTAGCCGACGCCTCGGGCTGCTCGACCGTTTGTTGTCCCTGCCCGGCCTCTTCTTCACGGCTTGAACTAGGCGGCGAAGATCGGTCGGACTCTGATCTATTGGGCGAGTTCGTGCCCATCGGCCGTGTAGCAGAGAACGGCGCCGCGCGTCCTTTCCCAAATGAAGTTCTGGAGCCCAAGCTGACTCCTCGGTTGAAACCCGAAGATGACTGTTGAGCCGACCGCTGGGTTACTGACGCTTCTGTCTCGGCAAAGGAATTACTTATAATTCCAGATTTGGGATATGACTGAACGACTTGCGTCTCGACATCGTAGCCTGGACCTCCGGGACTAGGGGAACTCGGCTCTACGATTTCGCCGTCGTCCAAACTCTCTGGCCCGCTGTCACCGTCAGAGTGATGCGGCTTTTTCTTTTTAGACGCAGGGGGCGAAGAAGGGTCCTGATTATCTTCATCAGAAGTCAGGCCCTTGAGTTCCTCACCATAATCACGGGGCCGCTTCTGGCCTGAGGGGCTAGGAGGCGCGGCCGCTTGTCCCGGAGGGGAGGCCCCAGGAGGAGCCTTTGTGATTTGTTCCATGGTGCAGCGATTGATGGAAATAGGAAATAGGAAATCCTATGGAAATGGAGAAATTTATGGCATCGATGCCAGTCAGCTCCTTTGCGACAAAGAAGTGCTGAAAGCCTTCTTGGCAAGGGCGTGGCAAGATGGGATACCTAGGGGCGAACCAGCTCCTCGCGCCTTCAGTGATGCTTTTAAAGCGTAAACAACAGCCTGTGAAGTGCTCACCACAGTCAGTTACTTCACAGGCGAGGATCCCTATTAATTCGCAACGAGATGCAGGAAAGTGGTATGGCCACTCGAGCCAAGAGGTAGAGTCAGCAACAAAATGTTTTGCGACGTGTGTGCCACTGTCCTGGCAATCTGTCGAATTGATATTGCGGCTCAGGTTCCCTGATCAGAATTCTGAAATTGGCGACTGCATGCATTTCATCTTGTGCAGGTACGTACCTACCTGTACAAGTAAATTACATAATCACCGGAGAAACTGCGGCTAACTGCGAATGTTATCAGCCACCCTTGTGTTTCCAACTTTGAGGAGTAGCTCGACACCGGTTGATATGCGTACCTAGATTTCCCCCTTCCGCACCTCGAAAAATTTTAACCTTGAGAACATCATATCGGCAGCCCATGAAGTTTTATTTCGACATCACGGGGGAATAGGAGTTCGGTGGAGGAATGGTCCGTTGCGTTCATGCTTTCCCCCAGCGGCGGAGCATCTTGGCCCCTGACTCCTGAGCTCACCGTCTGGAACCGCTCGTTTGCTTTGATTGCGGCTCGGTATTCGACCCATGCAAGTTTCCCCAAGGTTTCTGGTGGTTATATAGATCTTGGAGTGTATGTGTTATTTCTCTAGTTACTTCTCGTTTCCAGATAATACGTTCAAGTCAGTCGTTTTGCGGGCCATTGGTAATTAAAGCCTGGCGACCTTGATACCCGAGTCGAATTCAATTCAAAATCAGAACGACCCGCCATCACCATTAAAACTACAGCTACCTTGAATGCTAACGTGGCTTCCGTCTCAATAGCCTCACTTTATCAAGGTAACCCAGTTGAGTCGTTACACTTAAGTTAATAGTCTAGTGCTGTATGTACGCAAGATACGGAATCTCCACCCAAAGCCGGGATTGGAGAGCCGGCGTGTGGGTTCCATCAGTGTCTAGAACCCGCCAATAAATTGAACCCATGCTCAACGTTTTGTTACAAAATTAGGGGGCCAATCTGCTGGGGGTAAACGCATTCATTTCCTTCTAGAAAAAGACGCCATCTCAACAGCCGGTATTGACCTCGTCCAATCACTGTCCATTCCGATTCCGGTCAGCTGGCAGAACACCTTCGTTTGAGCTGTCGAACAGCTGCCATCAGCTATTATTCTTTCATCACCACCAAGATCGCCATTACCTGTCGTTGACGGTACCATCGTGACTTCAATTTCGTCACATTTTCACAGCTCTCCCCCCATATTCTCTTGCTATGCCTCTCTTTACACACACATAATTGCAACAATTAGAATTCGACTAATAATCATTTCATCATCCTGCGCACTTACTCTCACGGTAACGACCTATCACCTGGATTATAAAAATCAGACTCGCGGAGGAGGATCCGTTTGCGCTGGCCATCCACACGCGACTGCCCCATACGTTCATCCTCGACCTCATACTCCCTGCAACTACTTGAATTAGATCTCTTTTGTATTGTTTGGGGCTTAGGGTAGCCTTTGGAAATAGGTGGAGTACCATTGGGCTTAGGTATTCTCCTTGCCCGCGTCCCTTCGAACTTTTCGCCCCCCTCGACAAATCACCCGCGTCCTACCACCGCGACCATACCACGAATACGAACGCGAACCGAAGACACGGTAGTCAAAAGCTACCCACGTATACCGACGTCGACACGTTACCACTACTCTAGTGCGCCGTCCACTAGTCGCCGAGCTGGCTCGTATGACCGTCGCATCCGACAGTCAGACCTACACCTCCACGTCCGTCTCGTCGAACCCCCTCAATACCGCCAAGCTGTCTTCCCCAATCCTTCTCCCGCGCACCGTCTCTTACGACCTCGGCACAAATCCTCCGCGGGGTGGTGCCTATCGAACAATGGGTGATCCCAAGGCCAGTAAAAGGCGGAGGTCAAGTAGTATTCTAGGCATCTACCAGGAGCCTCAGGAGCCCATAGAGCAGCTGAGCGACCAGTCTGCTCTTCCCAATCTAAATGCGCAATGGGTCAACGCCAAAGGTGAGGACTCTCTATTTCAAACCCTCACGTGAATTCTCCATATAGGAGGCATTTAGTTGCACTTTTGTGAAACTACGTGCTTGTGGGAAAATACCCAAGGCTAACGAATCCTCTTGACCGTGAATAGGGGCGTGGACCATCCACATTGTTCTGATAGCCGCCTTAAAAATACTCTGGGATGTGGTACCCGGTGTTTCTCAAGAGACTTCATGGACGTTGACCAACATTTGCTACATGCTGGGTTCCTACATCATGTTTCATTGGGTCCGTGGCGTGCCATTCGACTTCAATAGTGGCGCTTACGATAACTTGAACATGTGGGAGCAAATCGACGACGGCGCGCAGTATACGCCAGCAAAGAAATTTCTACTTAGCGTTCCCATCGTCCTCTTCCTTCTCAGTACGCATTACACCCATTATGACCTCACATATTTTACGATCAACTTTCTGGCTGTCCTGGCAGTGGTTATACCAAAACTACCTTCCGTACGTCTAAACCCCCCGTCCTGGCTTAACGAAGGTATTGACGAGTAGACAGAGTCACCGCCTGAGAGTGGGTTTGTTTTCGGGGGTTCCCGAGGAGTGATCGCGAGAAATACGATGAAAATAGCTTTCGGGCCTTATGTATTGGCGTTGATGGGAATCAAGAAGCAGAAAGGGTAACGGTGAATTTGATATCGAGCACACAAGAGGCCGTTCCTTGAGAGGAAAAGGCGGTCACCGCTGTCAAGTAGGTAAGGAAGCGGCTTCCCAGGCTGTTGGGACTCGTATGTCCCCGGGACTCAAAACCACGCTGTTTCACTAGTAACGACACGTTGCCTTACGGTCCGTTCTCGATTTATGACGGGAACCAACCAATCTAGGCCTAAATACACGGAAAGCCCGCTCAGGTGAAAACACTCTCTCAGACAATGTGAACAAGAACGGTGACCATACGAGAATCCCCTATATCGAAATAAAGCACCCCTGTGTATTATTTAATGACCTAACAGGAGCGCGATATCTTTGAACGTTCCTCCAGGTCGCCGACTTACCCCGGCGCCTCGTCGCATAAGAATCGTCAAATGAGGCTTCCCCAGGCGAACCAGGTTACATATGGCCTCGCGGGTCTCACGGTCTAGCGTGGCCGGCAATACTTTGGCTCAGTGTGTGAGGAGGCCATTGAGCAAGCCGTCTACGTCAAGATCACTGAATCTTAATCAGGCGGGAAGCTATATGGGACGAATTCGCGCATACGGTATACTGCCCTGGCAACCCTCAACGGACGTCTAGGTCCTCCTCCCGTCCTGCTACCATTCCACTTCCCCTGACATGCATCTCCCTCACTCTTTGACTCGTGTCCCGCTTCTTCATTAGCTATATACCTTTCATTTGCCTTGGATTGCCGGTGGGCGATTGATCAGCGCTCTGTTCACCCTGTCGGCTTCTCTTACTGTCGAAGTGTGGCCCGGGATCGCTGCTACTACGGCTCTACCAGGGGGGCCATCCAGCTCCTCGGATGGTGGTAACGTCGCAAAGCAACAGCCGGAACTCTATCCCTGCCGTCTGAAAGTCAGGTTTTCGTTGCCTGTCTTCTCCGCTTCCGGGGTTCTAGGTGCTCGAACTGATTGATGACCGCTATAACTGGCTCCTAGTTCCTAGTTAAAAGGCAGGGAGAAGGAAAATAGCCTGCGCATCAACTTGGGAACAAGGCCGAGCAGCTTGCCAAGTCCAGCGAGACGAGATGTCTCATGGGCGTGACGTTCAGCGGGCGACGCGCCGCTCCCTTGAACTCGGTTGGGTTACAAGTCCCGCCGCCGCCTCTCTAGTGTTCAGCCCTGCGCCGCGGAGGATGGAAGAAACTCGGTTCGTCAATATTCCGATATTGTGTTTTCGAAGAGCGTCGTAAACGCCAACCAGACATCGGTAGGCGTCGTCACAACATTGCTTGCGATTGAGAAATATCTTCCCAGCCCGAAAGCTGTTTTTAAATAGCAGTGGGCTTGAACTCTTCGGTTATACCTAACATGGCCCATGTCTGGGGCTAGCCCTAGCCTTCCGCCTGCCAAGACATCTGCGCCCCCTCCCATCTGGGATTGCTGCTATTTTCGAACTTGAAACTGAACTCTGCCCTACCAGAGCTGTTGCTGTGCATCTGCGCCGCGTCAGCTTATGGCATGCAGCATGTGGCCGGCTGCGCCGCACTGAGCTATGTATGTCAGATTGGGTTATAGCCATCGCATATATCGGACGCTCCATCCGGTCTTTTACAATATGTCGCTTTGATCTCCGGAGAAACCTATCCAACATTAGTATATTCTCGACTACGCTCAATTGCAGAGTGCTTCACGAGACTCCGATGCCAGCCGCAGTCATCAGACCGCCGAAGACGGGTGGTGGCTCGTCCGACATCGGTAGTTCACCACCGCCCACAGGTCTTATCGGCGGATCACTAGACTCTCCAGACCAGCCGCCCGGCATTATCTGTTCCAACCTATCTACCTGCCCCGACCCGGACGACAACCCCAACCCGGGGAACAAGGATGGCACGGATAAAGACAAGGACGAGGGAGTGCCGGAATCCCCAGACTTCGGTTCCGGAGAGACGACGACCACCGCCACGGCTTTCCCGCAGCCTACCGTAACCGGACGCATCGACGCGGAATCGACTCTAGACGGTAGCAGCGCGAGCACGTCGACGCCGGTCGCCGCATCTACACCGGGTAGCACTACGGGCTGGCTGCCGGCATGGGCCATCGTGTTAATAATAGTCGGCGCCGTCATGATGCTTGTATTCGCGGTATCCTTGGGCGTCTTCTGTGTCAGGGGTAGGTAACACTCCTGCCCCTACCCATCATGCAGGCTGCAACCCCATTTCATCCAGTCGCGGAGGTGCTAACGCGAACACACAGAGCGTCGGAAAAAGTACGAGAGAGGCAAGGACCGCAGCTACGGCCGCGCGGTGCGGAGAGCCCTCGCGGCCGCGACGGGGGCTTTCATTCCTATCTGGATCGTCGGGCACCTAAGAAGGGAAAGAGCGTCGTCCAAGCAGGGTGGACAGGACGCGGCGTACGCCAAGACCCTGGCCCTCCTCGAACACGAAGAACAACAGAGCCAGGCGTCTCTTTCCTATGCCCCTTCCGCACCCTCACCCGCGCCCGCGCCCGCACCCGCGCCCACACCTGCACCGTCACGGAGACCGTCTTCTGTTGTTTCGGCACTGTCCTCGCGCAGCTCGGGTCGGGGGCGGTACGAGAGGGTCGAGACAGGCCAGCGGGGGGCGGCGGAGGTTTTCCCCGGTACTTCTTCGCTACAGAGGAATCTGTCACTGGTCTCGGCGCTGTCGTCGACTGATGGTGGGGGAAATCATTCGGCCTTCGGTAAGACGGAGCCGCCTTCGCCGATGTCGGGGAGCGCGCCTACTTTTGCGACAACGCAGAGCGGCCCTATCGCCCGGGCGAGAAACGACATAGCGACAGGGGATCCAGCCGCAGCAGGTTATGGCGTCTGAATGCGGAGGAAATACCGTAGCTATGTCTTGAAAAGCCTCATGTGATGTGAAGCGCTCCACATTCCCCTGAAACCCCACTCCGGATCGTACTCATCGATTTCCCAAGACGGGTTCTCCTGGCGTAGGTAGGTCGGTGCTATCCGTTTGGTATGTCTATTAGATACCGATCTGAATTTCCCGCCAGGATTTTTAGGCGCCCCCAGGACTTTTAAGGGTAGCCGCCGCTAGGGATGCTTCCCCAACCGAGGGAAAGGTTAATAAGCAAACTTTCCAATCCTACCCTCGGTAGTCAGTGCGAATAGCTCCTTGGGGAAATTTAGCAAGTGGAGACCGCCCCCCTATTCTTCGTTAGCCCTAGACGTGTCCGATCACGGTACACCCAGTAGCACCCCGCCCCCTAACCATTTTCTTTTCCGGCTCGGGTACTCTACCCTGATTTCTGAGCGGACGAATTGATGAATTCCAACTCACATCGCGCACATCAAATACAATACCGTACAGCCCGCCCGAGTCAGCCGCAACTGCCAGCTAGTCCGCAATCTTGCGACATTCTTGACAGCGCCTAGGTGTACCCTGCTTATTAGCATAAGAGACATTCGCGAAATCTAGCCGTAAGTGCAAAGACAGACCAAGCCAAAAGCCGTATTTTGTACCGTGGAAAAGCGCGATAAGGTATTCTCAAAGCCCGCTCCAGATGGCTAAGTATAGCGGCCCCGATCCGGGCCCACCCGACGCATTACGTACGAACATACCATTAGCTTTCAAAATTCAAAAATGCCCCGCTGATTCGGTATCTGGTATAAATGTACCTACGGCGGATCGACAGATCTAAGCGATACAGAGCCCGACAGTCCAAATGTCAATCAGATTTTCATATTCGACGCGCTTGGAAGACCTGAGTAGCTCCGGAGCTGTCTAGAACAGGCCGAGTCGATGCGCCGGAGCTGACAACTTTGACAGGGCTAGCTGGATAGATCCGGCGGCTTGGCGACGGGGCCTAAAGTTAACTCAGCGTATCCACTACTGGTCGTGCCCACGGCGGAACAAAAACTGCGGAATTTGCTGGATGTCCAACCTGAAAGAGAGGATGATGCGGTTTCCAACAAGTAACGATCTTCTTAATAGTAGATGCTTTTGTGTAATCGATGATGATAGACAGGAGGAGGCTCGTTGGTCAAGTGGGATTTTCTTAGAGCTTTCCAAAGGTAGGAATGGCGCCAATACCGTAACGTACCACACCAGCTCCCCGCTCACACCAGCTCGCCGCTCGTTTTTTAACACTTCACGACAACAAACTCAAATAAGTTAACCATAACACATCAAATCAATTAAAATCAATCGGATTCTTCATCGCTAAACGTCTCTACAACTTTCTGACAAGTGCGCGCATTATGTCCAGGCTTACCGCAGACGCGATATTGCCGTTCCCTCGTTTTAACCCTCTTGCGACGACCACCTTTAACCGCTGTTGGCTGCATTTTTTCACCACCCCCTTCCTTTTCGGCCAGAAGAGCTTGTCCTTCTTATATAGTAAGTGTCCCTCCTTTTTGAAAACGTTTATTTTTGGTCCTTTAATGTTTGCTTAAAATATGGTTCGTTTCGCGTAATTAGGCGGTTTTTTTTCGAAAAAAAGTAATTTCGTGCAAAAGTAATAAGTTACTTTTCGTTAAAAGATTAACCGATTTTACCATTTTTGTCGGCGAGCTACCCTAATAATTTCTAATTTTCCTTTGTAAATAACGTTTTTATTTAATTGCTTTATGGATATTTTTAAAGGTTTTCGCGGGAAAGGAAAAATTAAAACCGGCGGAGGTAAGCGGCGAAACCGTCGGTATAGGTATAACCGGAAAAACTTTTAATTCGGAAAAGACGTTATTAGGATTAAATGGAATAAATCCAGCTTTTATAAATCCGGATTTAATATTATCGGACGTTATGGCAGCTTTAAACGCGTCGTAAAAACCGGCGAGGAAATCTTTTTTCGCGATATGGGTATAATAACGTTATATTAAACTTTCGATATAAAGCAAATAAATACGTTTTAAAACGGAAAAATAAGAAACGTTAAAAGGTTAAAGCCGATAAAAGAAATACGCGGGTATATAAAGCGTAATAATGCCGTTATTTGCGTAATATTTTTCGAATTCGATCGAATAATAATTTTCGTAACCGTTAAAAATAAGGAAACGTTTAATTCTTTTCGTACGCGTTCGTATATGCTTATCAAAATATTAAATTTATTTTAAATTTAATTCGTTTATTATTTAACTATTAAGATTAATATTAACTTTTTAATTAATTAATAATAAGTTATTATAATATTAAGAATTAAAATAAGTTTTTTCCGTTAAAATAATAAATAATAATATAATTTAACTTTACGAATTAATAACTTATATAATTATAATTTATTCCCGATTATTTTATTACGCTTATTTAGGTTTTTTACGTTTTTTAATATTTATAATTACCATACCCGATACTATAAAAAGCTTTATTAAAAAATCCGTCTCGTCGAAATTATAAATATCCTTTTTTACGATACCGTATTTTACGATTATAACCCGAATAAGTTCGAATTATTTACGAAATATCTTTAAATTTTCGCATAATATTTTTTGATAATCGATTTTCCGATTTAAACGCATTTAAAGTTTTTTTTGCCGTTTAATAAATCTCGACGCCTAATTAACCCCGATACGTTTTATAACGCGCTAAGCGAGTAATAAATTCGCCATATTTTTAATATACTAAAGCCGGACAGGAAACGTTTACGTATTTAAATTAAGGATACGGTCGATAATCGCTTTTTTTTCGGTTGGCGTTAATTTTCGTAAATTAAGGATAATATCGGCTCAGGAAGCTATACCGTTATATCGGTCTTTTAAGGTAGATTCGGAAACGTTATATATCGCATAAAAACGTTTATAATTAAGTTTCGGGTTCCGATTTTTAGTTTGAACGGCTAGGTTTATTCTCGCTTTTTTTATAAGCCGTTTTATGTTATTGGTATTAAAAAATGAATGATTAAAGCTATATGGTTAAAATGGTAAAAAAACGAGCGGCGAGCTGGTGTGAGCGGGGAGCTGGTGTGGTACGTTATTTCTTTTAAGATAATACGTTTAAGGGATTCGTAATAACATTAAAGGGTTTCCTTTTTAGTTTTTTTCGCCTTAAAGGAGTCAAGTTACTTTCCCAGCTTTATTTGATATTCGGGTTTCGATATATGAAGTTATTTATTTAGTATATCTTTAGGGTTTTTTCGTTCTTATAGCTTTATAGGACAACTTTAGTAAAATGACGCATTTAAGCCTTGTTAAGGGCGCGTTCTGCATTTTTTTTTTTATATATATATCCATTCTGCCACGAAATCCTTATCATCCTTTAAAAAGCGTTGACGAAGTTCAAGGGCTTCCTGCATAGTGAGACCGCCGTCCCGGCGTTTCCGAACCATTGTTACGGAGGTCTCCCATGCGGCGGCTAAATCTTTAACCTTTTCGCCTCCCCTTACTTCTTTAAGTGACTTAGTAATAAGATATTCTTCATCAGGACCCATTTTCCAAATCGGATACGAATTGCTTTAAAATTGGTTAAATTGTGGCTTAGTTACAGTATATTTGATAAGGAACGGCTACCGCTGCTAGTGGGGAAAATTCTTCTCCAAAGGTGGGTGCTGTCAGATATAGGGGACATCAGTTGTGTTGTTGTATTCGGTCAGTTGCAGGTGCTGTTGCACTCATACAACTTTAAGTAGCTTAGCTCCGGAACACATATG